>BMAO01037231.1:0-17564 GCA_019973975.1 Trichonephila clavata
GTCGTAATTTTTAGATTGGAAAAAAAATTGGCATTTGTTACAATTTGCTTTTGTAAAGCCCTAAACATACATTTTTTCGCCTTTTATTAAGCTTAAGATATTTTGAGAAATAAATAATGCTATCGACGCAATTTAACTCAACATTCATTTTACCAAACTATGCAAATATTGTTTTGATTACACAACTCTTTAAAACTCAGACTAAGAAAGAAAAATTCCAAAACAGCTTAACGCTAAATGCGCAGCAGAAATGAGGTGCCACCATAGTCTGACTTAAAACATGTTTGTAATTGTTTTTATCCTTACGTAGAAGAGGTTTTATTTTCAGCGTAATTTTATTTCTATCCAATGAGCTAAGACAATCACTTTCGAGACTCTTTTCGGAAATGAGCACAAATGAGCGGAAAAGAGGCACGGAAAAGAATCATTTGTTGTACTTTTTTCCCAGCCTTTTTGCTTTGTGAAGAATGAATAATTCAGCCATTAATTGCTTAGAAAGACGAATACCTGCATAAGATTTCAATTATAGCGCAAAATTTTAGGTGCTTGTTATGAGAGCGTTAATAAAAAAGTTTGCATGCATCATTAAGTAAAGATTAAATACTGGAACTTTATTTACATAGCATTATAAGTATGGAATGCATTTATTTAATACGTATTAACTACACTAAAAGGCCAAATGATATCGCTTACAGCACATAGACTAGATAAATGTTTTTCCCCTACTTATTATTTTTAATACAAAAGGTATAAGTATATTCTACAATTTAAGTCACTTATGAACACTTCAAAATATTCCAAGCGTTTTTTTCAACGTGACTGGCTACATCCGGAAAAGTAATTTAGAAACAGCCTAAAAATTAAATAATTATTTATTTTTATTATTTTTTTTTTACTTTTATAATTTTATATATTTAAAAAAAATTTATTTTATTTGTTTATATATATGTATATATATTTAGAGCCAATTGAATTAGAGTATACTATAAAATTATTTTGAGGATAATTACAATAAAAAATTATTTAGATGGAGTTTTTGGCAATAATTGAAGAAATTTCAAAGTTTTCATATTTTTAAAGCATTTTTCTTTTATAAAAATATTTTCGTTCCATCGGCACAAGTGATAAAGTCGCCCAAAGTGATACAACCAACGCCACATGGAAAGTCCCAAATGAAACCATTTACCATAACATTTTTAAAATCAATTTTATCATCACATTTTCCAAACAAGTCGTGGGTTTTTCCTATAAGTAACTTTTTTTATAGTTCATTAAATGAATTAATACCAAAGACAAGTAAACATTTATCAAAAATTTTTGTGCGTATATGTGCCTTGTCGCAATAAAACCTGTTGGCGAGTTACGCACCGCGAAACGGAAAACTTCTAATAGTATATTGCTATATATAGCTAGTACTTCTATAAGGAGGCTGAACTAGGATTTTGAAAATTCACAATATTTCCTGAATAACTATCAAATCGAAATAATAACTGGTGTTTCTATTAAAATATCTCTACTCTGATGTAACAAAATATAAATAATCCACTTGTAAATTAAGCATTTCAAACATCCTAGTTCAGACTCACTACAGAAGTCTTAGCTGTATAGAGGAAAATGTTATTGTTATAGAAGCTATTTTCAAAATAAGGAAATGTTTGAATATATGCATTCTCTCTCCATTTTTTAGCAAAAAGATTTGCATCTAATTGTTTTAAAGTAATAATATTTTTAAAACAATTTTATATGTATCTTCAAATTCAGCGAACACTAAATATCAAAAAGTTATCCATTTATACCTTTTTTTTTTCAAAATCACAGATGGTGAGTCTTCAGTGGCACCACGAACTTATGATCACGTGACCATAGCCACTAGACTACCACGGTCACAAAATTCTTTAGGACAGTGCAAATGAGTGCGTACTAAAAACATCGCCATTTTAATTAAGTTCTTTGCATGGAATCCCATTGGTGTAAAAACTTCACACTTAATGAATAACTGTTCTAAATTATAAATATTTAAAAAGGCAAATTCTTTTATTTAGAACTTTTTCTTACATCATTACAGACTGACACTATTAATTCATTTATATCCATTAATAGCTAATTGTTTAAGTGCATATTCATTATCTAATATATTCTCACTAAATCGATATCTACCTAAGCAGGCTTGAACATTTTCAATTATTATATAGTGTTCCTTTTTACTTTTGTTTGATGGTAAATTTAGATCTTAATACCAATCAGAGCAATTTCTTAAGCTTTATCACAAAATCAGTAATGTGGAGTAATATTAAAAGAGTACATTTAAAATGTGTCCGACTGGATTGAAAAGATGTTTTAAGCGTTACGACCATTAGAAAAAAATAATATAAGTATTGAAAAAGAAAAAATAATAACATTAAACTGGGAATTTTAAGTTGTTTTTCTAATATTACTTTATCTAACTTACAAAATCATTTTAAAGGTGTTTTTGAAGAATGAAATTGTTACGTTAATTTAAGCATGTAAAATGGGATATCTTCAAATTACAAATATGCAGTAAGCCTTTTAGAGTGCAACAACCCGCAGGGTTTAAGATAATTACATTTAATCAAATGTAAAACATTTTTAACTAGAACATAAAGTAATTTGGCGAAAAAACATTAATGTTAAATTTGAATATTTTAAAATATTTATTTGCTAAAACATTTTTTGCCATGCGGTTTGTGACACTTCAGATGGATCAAAAAGTGTATCGATGAAATTAAAACTACATTTTGTCCAACGTATTTTTATTGATGCTGTTTTTCTTAACACTAAAAGTTTTGCTAAAATTTTATAAAAGAATATCTTTTTTTTTTCAAGATCAAGGGTGATACGTTATTTATCTAATAATTATAACCTTTAATCTACTTATGCTTAAGACAATAAAATTCTTTTGAATATAAATTGTTGAAAAATATATATTGAACTTAATCGGATGCATTAACCCTAGTATTCTAAATATACTTAATTAAATTTGAAGCAAATTGCTAAATTTAGCATACTATATTCAAGTGAATTAATATATAAATAATTGTCTCATTCAGTCTGAGATTATAATGAAGAATGAATTTGGTTCGTACTAATTACGATGTTAAATTAGTATCTGAATTACAAGTTGAGATTTTGCATCCTTTCATTCCATTGGATATTATTTGCAAGCAGTTAAATGCTTTGAGCAACATATCGTGTGTGTTTTAATTTTTTTTATTTCCATTGTTAGAGTGATGGCGTCAGTCAAAATCATTCCAAGAATTAAAAGCTAATTAATCTACCTACACATGTCAGAACATGATGCAAAATTTGAGATTGTATGATGTGATTCAAATGCAGCAGACGATTTTAAATTTTTTCATTAGTCGTCTGCAATATTTTTTAAAATATATAGTTTTTCACTCATGTGTTGCTCTAAATCAGTCAGAGCTTTACGCTTTGAACAGAAACTTGCAGCAAACTCTCTGCATCAAATAAAATATCCCATTAGAGATTTTTAAGGATCTTAAACTTTAGATATCAAAAGGTTGTTCATTTATTTATTCAATAAGGGATTTTCTGAGACTAACAGCATTGCAGACAACGCTAGAAGTGGTAGCCCGGGCTGTGGTAGAAACACCAGCTCTTGCCAAAGCAGTCAGGGTGAGAACTCGTCGAATCCTTGTCAAAGAAACTTTCTTGCTAAATCAGAAATTTCTCAAAGTTTCAATATTAGTGACCCAATATTCATCATAATTTTCATCACGCCTTCCCTACCCTGCGCTCCATACTTTAGCAATGTATTTAATTCAATAAGGCCCTTTGACGCTAAAACTACAACATGACTTTAACCTCTTAAATGCCACCATTGTATATAAACGTCTCGCTCAGCCAAAGTATTAGATACCCCGGATATATATATATATACGTCTTTCCGAAATACGTTCTTTTCGGTAAACTGGTGGCCATAAAATTATTCGAAGGGTTTAAATGCAATAAAAGAACATTGACAGTGCTTGCAAAGGATTTACTTATTTCAGAGGATTTGCTTTTAGTTATTCCCTTTCTACTCTCCAATACACCACATAAGCGTGCATACATGCAAACGAAGACATTGGAAGGGAATCATGTAATTTTTATTTCGGCAGTAAAGGAAATAATTAAAAAGCCCTACAAATTATCAAGATAAATGTTAATTTTGTGTATAATTTTGTATATGACAAGCCCATAGGGTCATTGATAATTATTAATGTTGTTCTTAACTTAAAAGTGTTAACTTATATATAATTATAAAGTACATAGTACAGTACTGATACATTTATAAGTGAATTATATCAGTGTAAATGTGTATTTTATTTTATTATGTCCAAATATATATTTAATTATTTACTTTCAGTAAATTAATAATTTTTTTTAAAATAATTTTTTGTTTTCGAATTTTTAATATGTTCGTAGCTTTTTGTAGAGTTATCACGCCCCCCCCCCCTCCCATTTTGAGAAACGCTGCGCTAAACAGATGAATATATCAAAAAGAACAATGTGTCACGTTGCAAACGAAGACATTAGATTAAGAGGTTATAGAAGAATAACTGGATATTCACTTAAAAATAGTTAACCCTTCTTCGCATGATGATGGACATTTTCATTATAGAATTTAGAGAAGAGAAAATTGTATTCAAAACAGGTATACTGTAATTGGGTTAACTGGCAACTTACTTCACGATTATTGCGAAATAAGGAACGTAGCTGTAAAAAAAAGATAAATATCACTATTATTACAGCGGATTTGAGCTTATTCTGCTGCTTAATGAGGTAGGAAGAAACGTGCTATTTCTTGACTATATTTACAGCTAATCTGAGATGATTGTTTTTCTAATAAAAGTTACAATGAGTGGAAAAAAGTGGTTTATTTGTGATTATGTTATTTTTTATGCAATTACATCGAATGCACCAAATACTCTTCCCAAAACCCGTGGCAGAAATTTACATCACCATGCAGTCTAATGTATGATGAAATGTCTTTTACTGTACGTTTATTTTATTTTATATTTATAAAGAAATGTTTAGAAGAGAGGGACATAGAAGATTAGTTGGACCAGTTAGAAGGCGCTTTGTCATTAGTAGATGGCCTTGATGATGAAAATTCTGTCGATGAGAACCGAGACGCAGATGAATTAGAAAAATAATATTTATACTAATTGTTTTTGAACTATATTTAGAAATAAAAACGACACGAAGATATATTCTTCTTTATTTGTTTTGTACTTGGATTAACATGTAAATTTGCATGCAGATAGATATTTCCTCATACTGGTTTTTAATTATTTTACATCATATCTATACTCTATACAAATAAATAAAATTGAAGTGTCTGTTTGTAATTTCAAATTAGCAGCTTTTCACTTAATGTACTAAAAGTATATACGGTACTCATAACAAAAAACCAATTTTTAAAATTTTGTCTGTCTGTCTGTCTGTCTGTCTGTCTGTTTGTTCCGGCTAATCTCGGAACGGCTGGTGCGATTTTAAAAATTCTTTCACTAATGGAAAGCTACATTAACGGGGAGTAACATAGGCTATATTTTATTCCCGTATTCTCACGGGAACGGAACTATACGGGTGAACGTGAAACTGAATGCCAAGATGAACGCCAAATTGAACGCCAAGCTGAGCTAATGAAGTCGTTGTTATGGTTACTGGCGACCGATGCTCTTCATGAGACATAATAGTGTTACGCGCACATGATAATACGCTGACACGTGCCATAATTTTTTTTATGATAGTTATCTCACTGCTCAGTTAAGTAGAGCATCGGCTGTTTCGGATGCACTTTTAAAAATATAATCAAGGCTTCATAAGCAAAAAGCAATGCAAGAAACAAAAAATTGATAAGTTTTACGGTTAGTTTTAATCCTTTCTTTTTTTTTATTTACATTTTTAGTCACATTTAAACAATAGTTATTATAATCCAATCTATATCTATACAAATAAATAAAATTGAAGTGTCTGTTTGTAATTTCAAATTAGCAGCAATTGTTTGCGGGGGTTTAAGGGGCGTTAGAAATTCCGATTTTAAGTTATTTGACGTACAGTCTTGAAACTTAGTAAGTACATCCTCTCATAGGGTAGAGATACGCTACAAAATGGGTTTCGTGAAATTCCCTCAAGTGGCGTGGCGGGACTTAAGGGGCGTTATAGATATTATTTCCATTTTTAAACTATTAGACGCACAGTCTTTATATTTGATAAGTAGATTTCTTTTATAGAGTAGAGATCAGCTATAAGAAGGTTTTGTGAAACAGACCTCTAAATGCGTTGCGGGGGATTTAGTGGCGTACTAGATAAATATTTTCGTTTTAAACTACTTCACCTCCCTGCTTGAAAATTGGTAGGAATGTTTCTTTCATGGAGTAAATATCCGCTACAAACAGGTTTGGGAAAATTGACCCTCAAGGGGTGTTGCGGGGTGTTAAGGCAGATATAAATAATTATTTCTATTTTAAACTATTAGACGCACAGTTTGAAATTTGTAAGCAGATTCCTCTCATAGGATAGAGATACACTACAAAATGTGTTTTGTGAAAATCGACCCCTAGGCCGCGTGGCGGGGGTTCAAGGGGCGTTATTGATAAATTTTTTTTCATTTTTTATTTATTGGACGCACAGTCTTCAAATTTTGCTAAGCAGATTCCTTTCATAGTGTGCAATTCCCTACAAAATTGGTTTTGTGAAAACAGATCCAGAAGTGGCGTTGCGGGGCTCAAGTGGCGTTATAGATAATTATCCCCATTTTTAAACTATTAGACGTACAGTCATGAAATTTGATAAGCAGATTCCTTTCGTAAAGTAGAGAACCGCTACAAAATGGGTTTCGCGAATATGAACTACTAAGTTTAATTTCGGGAGATTAAGAGGCGTAATTGATAAATATTTCCATTTTAAACTATTTGATCATCCTGCTTGAAAATTGGTAGGCATGTTTCCTTTCATGGAATAGAGTTCCTCTAACAAAGAGTAAAACGAAAATTGACCCCAAGGAGGGTTGCGAGGGTCAAGAGGAGTTACAGAAAAAATTCCTGTTTTTAATTGTTAGACCTATATACTTGAAATTTGTTAAGCATGTTTCTTTTGTTGAATAGGGATCCACTAAGAATGTATTTTAAGCAAATCAAGTTGTGGGGGGTGCAGGGGGTTACTGGGACGTATTGACGAAAAAAATTACTTTTTTCGAGCTACAAGAACTATAATAATGAAATTTGGTTTGCATTTTTCTTTTGTTGAGTTGAAATCCGCTAAGAGCGGTTATTTTGGAAAACGGCTCTCAACGGGATTACGGGGATATTGATAGTAAAACTTTTGTTTTTTTTCTGTTAGATTTAGACTTGAAATTTGGCTTGCATGTTCAATTTATGGAGTAGAGATCCACTGAAAATTGGTTTTGCGGGAATCCACTTGGTTTTTGGGTTACGAAAGAGCAAACATCATTCTATGCTTCAATTTTACAGATTTTTAGAAAACACAAATTAGATGAGTTCTGCCCTTTTTTTTATCAACAGGCGACAGTTATAGGTATAAGTATATATTTCAATACAATCGAATTCTTAATGCAGGACTTAGATATGAATAATTTATACATATATATAAGCAGTAAAAATTTATAAACATCATGAAATTCCCAGCGAAGCGGGCGGGTAACAGCTAGTTTAAAATATAATCTTTTTAAAACATTTTTCCTTTTAATCTAGACATGAATTATATCACCCTGATTTATTTCACACACACACAAAAAAAAATCATGCAAGGAAGGGTTAAAACGCTAGCGGTACTTTAAGGCAAAAGTGTGTACAGTTATGGCGCCATGCTCGTGACGATCGCAGACAAATTTCGCTTTCGTTACCTGTATGTGGTCAGAAAACTTTCAAAAAGTTTAAAATTTCACACGAAACAATAATGTTTTTTTAGGTTACCAACTCAGATGGGTGTTTTAGTTTGTATTCTACTTTTGTACACATTCCATGTTTTAATGCTGAAGCAGGTAATATAAAAAAATTTGTCAATTCCTACTTTGGATGAATAGAAAGTATTTTATTAACGATTGAAAATGTGAACAAGATATATATATGTAAATATATATATATATATATGGGGAGAGAGAGAGAGAGAACTAATAGTAGGAATCAAGAAAATATCATGATTTGTCTGCATTGCTGTAACAATAAACATCCAGTTTGTCTGAAAAACGGTTTTCGACTGCAATTTTTTCATTGTTTTAAATTATATTATTGCAACAATGAAGACGAATCTTAGTTGGCGTCGCAAACCTGTGGATAATTCAAATAATTAACCTATAATTAATGAATTAATATTTGAAAAACTGTATAACCATCAAGTATCATCCACTACAAGTTTAAAAAAATTTTATTTTAACTTGATTGGATGAATAGAAAGTATTTTATTAACGATTGAAAATTTTAACAAGATATTTAAATATATATATATATATATATATATACACTCATGTCCATAAATTAAGGATAATGAAGTTCAGGCAAAGAAAGAGACAGAAGTAAAACAAATTTGACTTATTTGTAAAGTCTATTTATTATAAAAAAGGTAAAGAGCAAAAAAGATGCTATATGTTTGGCATAATTAATAAAAATTGCAATTTTTACTCCCTGGAGCAAATTTCAAAAAAGAACCTATTTACAAAAAACAGTATAACATGGTTAGTATGATGGTTAATACGGAGTATGTCTCCCGGACGATGCAATACAGGCCTTACAACGCCTACGCATGCTGAGTATCAAATTATCAATCTGATCTTGGGGAATATTACACCACTCATCAAGCAATGCCCTCCGAAGTTCCCGTAGACAGGTGGGAGGGGGTTGACGGGCTGCAATTCGTCCGGCAAGCATATCCCACACATGCTCTATTGGATTCAAGTCCGGTGAGTATGCTGGCCAATTCATACGGGTGATATCTCTGATTGAAGGCATTCGTCTACAATGTTTTGCATGGTGAGGACGGGCGTTGTCATCCATAAACAGAATTTCAGCACCCATGGCGCCCCGAAACAAACGTACATCTTGTTCCAGAATGACATCCTGATAGATGTGGCCTGTCATCATTACACTCTGAACATGCAGTTCAGTTCTGGAACCAAGATAATTCCTCCCGAAACGAGCCATCCTGCACCACCGTAACGTGTCGTTCAGTGGTGTTCTCTTGGTGGTAACAGGTACCTGGCGCTCTCCATATGAAAGTCCGGCGAGATTCAGAATGCAAACTAAACCCGGACTCGTCGGAAAACATCACACAAGACCACTGTTGCGGTGTCCACAATGCGTGCTCTCTACTCCAGGTTAATCGCAGGCGACATTGAGTTGTGGTAAGGGGAACACATCTGACAGGCTACGAGCCTATAGACCAATGTGCCCTAAGCGTCTGTACACGGTCTGCCTTGAAACTATCGCACCGGTAGCTGAAGAGAGCTGGCGAGAGAGGTCTGATGCTGTGCTCCGTCTGTTTCTTTTGGCAGTAACTGCCAAATACCGGTCCTCATTCGGCGTTGTAACTCGGGGGCGACCTGTGCTGTAACATCTACCCCACATTACCATCATCTTGGAATCGTTGCCAAAGCATGGAGATGACACTGGGCGATTCCAAGTTCCTCGGATACTTCCAGCTGGGTATGTCCACATTCCAGTCGTCCGATAATTCTACCACGTAAAAAATCATCCAAATGCTTCCTTTGTGCCATAACTATGCGGTTATTGCACTGAAAGACTTTTAAAGCGCTTGTGAACAATTTTACTTCTTTACCACCATTCCTTATTAACCCTTTTCTTACACTCTCGACATTGTGACGTACTATCCGCGCCATCTGGTGGTTTCCTGTAAACTGCATATTCTTTTTCAAGATGTGTGTGATAAATCTACAAGTGAACTTCTATTTTAGAGTTCAATTTCTGTGTGATTCTGAAATATCCTTAATTTTATGGACATGAGTGTATATATTATATAGGGAGAGAGTGAGCTAATAGTAGGAATTGAAAAATTACGCATTATTCATAGAATAACTCAGAAATATTTATGGAAGTTATAAATATCTCTACTTTTAAATCCTCACTTTTTAAATAAAGGAATATGATAATGTTTTTATATTTCAATCCAAACTGCTATTGCCTTTATTGTATAAACCCAAAAATCTTAATTATACATAAAGATCTTATTAGGGCATCAATACTCTTAAGCAGAAAACAGTTTGAAAAGATCTTAAAAATATTCATTCTATCTTAAGCGTATTTCGTTATGTTAGGTAGAAATTATGATGGTGACATATAATCAAGAACAAAAAGTTTTCCTTCGATCTAACTTATTTCTTTTTTTAAAACAAAAAGTTTTCTAAACATAATAAAAATGAACTTTGTGTGAATGGATGCAAGTAACTTAAGAACCCGAAACAAAATCACTAGTTCGTATGACACATACAGGCAAGAACACGAAGGAGCGATAATTGATGATCACAAAAATGGAACGATGTCAACTTCTGAAGAGGGTTGTTAGTAGAGTGACTGCACTTTCTAATTTTTGTGGCCTCCTTCCTCACTTCAAGTAAAATGTAAAAGGTAATATTTTTATGAACTTGAAAAGCTTCCCTAATGTCTTTTTTTTCCTTTTACTAACATTTATTTATCCTTATTTTCATTGAAGGCTTTTAAACTTAAATATATTTCCTTTAAGCCACATTTTTGACATATAATCGTCAGAAAAAATATCAGAACACTCGTCGTAATGGACTAAATTTTGTCACGGTGCTATCGCGCTCTTTTAACTAAAAGTCCTCCTGGGGAATTTCTGGTCTTAAAAAATTATTTTATTATAAAACTCCTCCTCGAAGAAGAAAGGTGAATATGTAAATTAAGACTATATATATAGTCTAGACTTCGGAATAGTGAAAAGATAGGATAGATTACTAGCGGAAACAGTGATTAATCAAATTGAATGTGAATCGCGGATATTTAATATTTGATAATTGAATTACTTAAGATGATGAAACTGTCACTGGAGATTGAATCTAGATTAAATAGCAAAAATGTCAGAGATATTTAATAAGTAAATTTTTGAACATAAAAGTCTTCTAATATCTCGTGTACCTCATTAATTATCTTTATATTTATAATTGGGTGCATCTCTTATCTATGATCGATTGCATTTGGGTTATGGTTGATATTGTGAATAAATTAGATTGTTTTTCAAATATGGCTAGTCTTCCTTCCAATTGTCCCACATCTTTAGACGCTCAGGCTAGATCCTTATAATTTTTTACGTAACGTCATAACAGCAATTACGTATTTCCAGTCAACCAGTTCATAAATTCCTGTGATGTCATAGTCACATGATAAATTAAATCGTGCGTTTCCAGTCAATCCATTCATGCGTTTCACTGTTGCCAACTTTTGCCTTTTGCAGAAATTTTCTTTTAAAAAAGTGCACAGTTGTCAAAAATAATAACACACATAAGTAAACAAAATGCACTTTATTTAAAACTATACTTATAATTTAAGATTTTTTTTTTTGAATTTTGAAAAACTTATTGATGAATCTTAATGTTTGAATACCTTTACCAAATTATTAGATTTAAAATTTATCCTAATTTTAAAAATAGAACAAATACAAATCTAGTGTTAATTTAGAATTCAATGGTGAACGTGTGATTGCCTTCATCACATGACAGTCATGACTTAAGCCCATTATAAAAACGTAGATGAAATCGTAAAAGTTTTAATATAAAAGCAATCCGAATCAATACAAATGGTTAAGAAAAATGTAAACAGCCACGTTTGATTCCTCGTTTTATGAAAATACTTGAACTCAAGTTTTTAAGTAACTATCTCCAGTAGATCTAGAAATATTCAGTTTTGAAATTACGATAGGAAATTGCGAAGACATAACTGGTTGTGTAGTAATGCATAAATTCTAATTATCCTTCTTAAAACCTCCTTAAATGTTAAAAAAAATTCTTATAAAATTTACATGTAATACATATTTCCTTGGTTTTTTTGTTTTTTTGTTTTGTTTTGTTTAAGATATTTGAACTACATAAAGTATGAATGATCATTTATTAGGCGAAAAAATAATAAATTTTAAATAGTTGCAAGGCTAAAATATTTAATTCCAATCTATACCATTTACGCCATCCAAAATCAAAATAAGAATTTAGCAGATTATATAATTTTATTTCTATTCCAATTCTATAAATAGTTTTATATTAAAAAAAGAATTTTTTATTTTTACTTTTTGTTCAGTTATTTCCTCATTTATCGAATAATTCTCTACGTCGCAGAGATTACTTTTATGTGCAAAAGATACTTTTTTTTTATCATAGATTAGAGTTATAAACCTGATAAAAATTCGAAATTTAATTCTTTAGTCTTAGTTTTTTTTAAGAAGAAATATTTTTCTGAAGCATAAATAACCTTTTAAGAATTGAATGCATCTTATTCTGAAATATTTTAATTAACTATAAAGTTTAATGTTACTTCATTTAACCTTAGAAGAAAAGGAGAATTTGAAAGTGGAATTTAACCAATACGAATATTGATGTACTTTTTTTTATCTAAATGTTGCGAGTTAGATGTCCTTATTTAATTTTTATTCTCTGTTGTGGAAAACATGTTAAAGGAAAAAAGTCACGCATTTTATTTTACGCCACATAAAGTAATTAGCTGAACTGGTGAGCTTTTTTCTAAGAATCTAACTTAAATTTTTTTTTTAAAAAAAAGGCTGATTTAAAAAAAAAATCATCAATTTTTTATAGAATTCTTACGCGTTTTTTCTGTACAAGAAATAGATTTTTTAAAAAGAATTTAAAAAAAAGACATATTTTTCCTAAAGTACTGGCATTCGCTGGCTTTTTAACAATTTAGAATTCTTGAAATATTTGTATGCTTTGTTTATTACTATTGGCATTCCTATTTTCTTAAAAAGTTTTAAAATTTTAAGGTATCGACTACTCTAAAATCGTGAATTTGTCAAAATTGACATTTTCTTTTATGATTTTATTGTATAGGCCATCTTATGAGCTTCATAAAAATACCAAGGTTTCTATTTTCTATTCACTAGAACAAAAAATGCAAATGTTTAAGTAAATGCAGATGTCACTGCTTTAGACGATATAATATTTAAAATGGGTTTTTTTTAGGAAATGCTCTAAATAGCTGCCGAACCACAAATCCTGTCTTGGGTTGGTGGATGGGGAAGAGTGGACAGTGACTCTTGACCACCCCAGGGTTTCTCCATAAAAATTGGAATGAAACTAAGCTAAATCACCCTCTTACTGTATAGTGTTCAAAGCTATGCCTAACAACAGGTGTAAATCCTTATCGCAATGAATTTCATGTGTCTTGATCTGATGTTACTGTCGATCAGGTACCAACAATAACTACAGACTTGAAGTTTAGCTATATAGCTATAAATGTACATGAAATGTATGTAAAAGGTCAAAGAAATAATTTAGTTTATTTTGCTATAAAGTATTTTCGTTAGTATAAAACAAAGATAAAATTCTCTGAAATATAAAGAAATAAAATCTATGAAATAGCGAAGAAAGCTTTTTTTAACTTAATT
Source organism: Trichonephila clavata (assembly GCA_019973975.1). Taxonomy (NCBI): domain Eukaryota; kingdom Metazoa; phylum Arthropoda; class Arachnida; order Araneae; family Nephilidae; genus Trichonephila; species Trichonephila clavata. The sequence goes on from BMAO01037231.1 coordinate 13,627, forward strand.
AGTTAATTTAGTTTCATGTTTGGAATATATTAAATTGAATTTTAAACAATAAATATATACTATAAATCAGTGGTCTTCAAAAGTTTTCAACTCACGGAACCACTAGAACTAGAAGGTATTTTCGTAGAACCCTTAGAACTAGAAGGTGTTTTCCTGGAGACCCCTAGAAAAGAAGATGTTTTCGTGGAAACCCTAGAAAAGAATATGTTTTCGTGGAACCCCTAGATAAGAAGGTGTTTTCGTAAAACCCTTAGAACTAGAAGGTGTTTTCGTGGAAACTTTAGAACTAGAAAGTATTTTCGTGGAACCCTATTCAACACACATACTTAGAAGAATATACCTTAAGATAAGATTAAAAGTATATCAAAACAATAGATCATGTAAAGACAATTATAGAGAATATGACATTTATTATTAAAACATTGTAATCTATATTTAATATAATTTACTCATTAATAATATTATTATGTGATCCAAAGGTCACCTACCCATACATTATGTTTAGTAACTGGGATATGTGCTTGCATTTTTTCACAGAAACTATAGAAGTCTAGGTGTATTGAGAATAACTGCAATCGCATTATTATCCCGAGTTTCATTTGCTACTATACTTTGTTTTTGTAGCCAATCTCGTTGAGAAATATTTTCACTTATACACATTGTCTTGAATGGCATTAAAATGATTACAGCTGTGTGAGAAATATTGTGAACTTTTCATGCATTTGCAACCTAAAATTTAAGATTTTTTCTTGCTTAAATTTAGATTTTTACATCGAATCTGTTGATATTTTATGGGTGTATTTCCACAAAAATAAAAAGGTGCGTTTTCATTAGAAAACTATTTAGTTTTGTAAGATATTGTACTAACGAGTATAAAATTATCTCGGGGAACTCAGGATAGTAAACAGAAATACATATATATATATATAGCTGTTACCCGCCCGCTTCGCTGGGTATTTCATGATGTTTTATAAATTTTTACTGCTTATATATATGTAAATTATTGATATCTAAGTCCTAGCATTAAGAATTCGATTGAATTGAAAAATATACTTATACCTGTAACTGTCACCTGTTGATAAAAAAAAAGGGCAGAACTCATCTAATTTGTATTTTTCTAAAAATCTCTAAAATTGAAGCATAGAATGATGTTTGCTCTTTCGTAACTCAAAAACCAAGTGGATTCCCGCAAAACCAATTTTCGGTGGATCTCTACTCCGTAAATTGAACATGCATGCCAAATTTCAAGTCTAAATCTAACAGAAAAAAGCAAAAGTTTTACTATAAATTCCCCGTAATCCCGTTGAGAGCCGTTTTCCAAAATTACCGCTCTTAGCGGATTTCAATTCAACAAAAGAAAAAATGCAAACCAAATTTCATTATTATAGTCCTTGTAGCTCGAAAAAAGTAATTTTTTTGTCAAATACATCCCAGTAACCCCCTGCAACCCCCCAGAACTCTTGATTTGCTTAAAATTTATTCTTAGTGGATCCCTATTCAACAAAAGAAACATGCTTAACAAATTTCAAGTATATGGGTCTAACAATTAAAAACAGGAATTTTTTTCTGTAACTCCTCTTGACCCCTCGCAATCATCTTTTTGGGGTCAATTTTCATTTTACTCTTTGTTAGAGGAACTCTATTTCATGAAAGGAACATGCCTACCAATTTTCAAGCAGGATGATCAAGTAGTTTAAAAAATGGAAATATTTATCGATTACGCCTCTTAATCTCCCGAAATTAAACTTGGTAGTTGATATTCGCGAAACCCATTTTGTAGCGGTTCTCTACTTTACGAAAGGAATCTGCTTATCAAATTTCAAGACTGTACGTCGAACAGTTTAAAAAATGGGGATAATGTCATAAACGCCACTTGTGCCCTCGCAACGCCACTTCTGGGTCTGTTTTCACAAAACCCATTTTGTAGGGGAATTGCACTCTATGAAAGGAATCTGCTTAGCAAAAATTTGAAGACTGTGCGTCCAATTAATTAAAAATGCAAAAAAAATTATCAATAACGCCCCTTGAAACCCCCGCAACACCACCTAGGGATCGATTTTCACAAAACACATTTTTGCAGTGTATTTCTATCCTATGAGAGGAATCTGCTAACCAAATTTCCAAGACTGTGAGTCTAATAGTTTAAAAAAAGAAATAATTATTTATATCTGCCCTTAACCCCCCGCAACACCCCTTGGGGGTCAATTTTCTCCAAACCCGTTTTGTAGCGGATATTTACTCTATGAAAGAAACATTCCTACCAATTTTCAAGCAGGTAGGTCAAATATTTAAAAAACGAAAAATATTTATCTCTTACGCCACTTATTCCCCTGCAACGCCACTTAAGAGGTCTGTTTTCACAAAACCTTCTTATAGTTGATATCTACTCTATGAAAGAAATCTCTTTATCAAATATAAAGACTGTGCGTCTAATAGTTTAAAAAATGGAAATAATTATCTATAAGCCCCATTAAGTCCCCTCAACGCCAATTGGGGGCAATTTTCACGAAACCCATTTTTAGCGTATCTCTACCCTATGAGAGGAATCTGTTTACTAAGTTTCAAGACTGTACGTCTAATAACTTAAAAATAGGAATTTATAACGTCCCTTAAACTCCCCGCCCCCCGAAACACCCCTTGGGGTCAATTTTCCCAAAACCCATTTTGTAGCGGATATTTACTCCAGGAAAGAAACTTACCTACCAATTTTCAAGCAGGTAGGTGAAGTAGTTTAAAAAAGGATATATTTATCTATTACGCCCCTTAATCCCCCGCAACGCCACTTAGAAGTCTGTTTTCAGAAAACCCGTTTTGTAACTGATCATTATTCTACGAAAGGAATCTATGTATCAAATTTAAAGACAGTGCGTCAATGTTTAAAAATTGGAAATAATTATCTATAATGCCCCCTAAGCCCCTGCAACGCCACTTGGGGGGTCGATTTTCAGCAAACTCATTTTGTAGCGGATCTCTACTCTCTGAAAGGAATCCGCTTACTCAATTTCAAGATTGTACATCAAGTAGTTTAAAACATGGAAAAAATTATTATTAAAGCCCTTAACCCCCTCGTAACGCCCCTTGCGTTCGAATTTCGGAAAATCCTTTCTTAGCTGATGTCTACTCTATCAAAGGAACATGTCTACCAAATTTCAAGTCTGTAGGTTGAATAGTTCCAGAGATTTCGTGATTAGTCAGTCAGTCAGTGAGTCGCTTTTCTCCTTTATATATATATATATATATATATATATATATATATATATATATATATATAATATATATATATATATATATATATATATATATATATATGACGTCTTAATATTATTTTATTATATTATAATAAAAGTTTAAAGAGTATTACAAAATACAGTTAGGTATTCATAAAATTTTCAGTTTCTTAATGACAAGAATGAGCATTTTAGAGAACGTGAATCCATTTTGCATACACATTTATAAGTTACTTTTCGTTTTTTTTATTGACTCGTGAAATCCCTGGATATACCTTGGGGAGCCCCAAGGCTCCGTGGAGCACAGTTTGAAGACCACTGCTATATAAACAGTACTTCCCAGGGTTTTAGGTTTTGAAATCTTTCGTGTTGTTATCCACTTTGTTTCTTGGCTATTTAGGATTCCATGTTAATAATAATATAAATATATATTATTATTATTATTATTATTATTATATATTCGATTCAGTTATTTTATTTTATGACTTGAAGTTGATTGGTAAAATAAATAAAAATTTCACGTGAGTTTTAATTTATTATTGATTTTATCTATTTCATAAACAAATGTATGAATTAAATAACATTAAATTCAAAATATAAAAAGCAGCTTTAATTTATTTTTAAAATTTGTATTTTGTTTTTACTTTTATTTTTATTTAATCAGCTAAAAATAGTTCTAAAAGTCAAACCTCTCTGATATGAGAATTTTTT
>BMAO01037232.1:0-34703 GCA_019973975.1 Trichonephila clavata
CAATTAAGAACTGGAAGAAATAGAAACTAGACATTTTGGTCTAAAGCTTTGCAATTAATAGCAAGTATCTTTAGTGACATTTTTATTTTAGAAAATATTATATTATTGTTTAATCAAGCGATAATTAATGTTTAATCAAATATGTCAAATCAATTGACATTAAGCTTAAGTCATATCGTTATTAAAATATTCTACTTAAATTTGTGATTTTATAATCGTTTGATATACTTCAAATGCATAAATTTGTAAGATTTTTTTTAATTATTCATAGAACTATAATTCACTGACAAATCATTTTCAAAGAAGTTCTATATGCATTTCTTTCCCCTAAACAATTCTAATTTAAATAAAGAATTCGAAATTTTTTTTTATTTGGCAAATTTTAATAGAACTCTTTTGGAACAAAGAGATCAATTAAAGTTTTTAATATTAGAACAGAAAATGGGCACACACAATTCAGATTAAAAGAGGAATAGCATCCAAATTATCCTAAATTTTCTAATTATAAAAATAATAGATACAAAGTATTTTGACGAAACATATGTGAAAAGAAAACACAGAATTCAATGAGCTAACAATCGTAATATAACACGGATTCACAGGCATAAAAAAATATAAATTACAGTGGTACCTCGACATACGAGTGCCCCAACATACGAGTTTTTCGAGATACGAGCTGGCGAGCGAGTGATTTTTTGCTTTGAGTTATGAGAGAAATTCAAGATACGAGTTCGGTTTAGCAGATCGGCCGGTAATAGCACGCGACCGCGCGCCACGCGGTTGCACCCATCACGGTCAGTGAATCAGTTAGCAGCGTGCTTCCGCTGTGATAAGTTGTGCAGTTGTATTCACGTTTTGTGTTGCGTTTACATTTACATTTACAGTTGTAGTTCATTTATTTTTATAACCATGGATCGGAAGAAAGTTTGTGAAAAATCAAGTGCTAAGAAAAAGATGATGAGTATTGAATTAAAACGTGAAATTATAGAAAAACATGAGATACAAGAGTTACAGTCACAGCAGCATACGGAGGTTATGCAAGAAATTGGTTTCGAGGAGTCAGAGGAGGAGGTTATTTCTACAAGTGAGATAAAGGAGATCTTAGGAATGTGGGAGAGAGTTTCACAGTTCGTGGAAAAGAAACACCCAGAAAAAGTTGCAACAAGTCGTGCATCTGATCTTTTTAATGACACTTGCCTAACTCATTTCCGGAACATTCTGAGAGGGAGGAAGAAACAAACCTCCTTGGACATGTTTTTTTCTAAACGGCCTACAGGTGAAAGCGAGAAAAATGTAGCGAAAAAGGCAAAGACCAGTGAGGATATCTAATTTATTTCTTTACATTCTCTTTTTTGTTTTTGTACAATAAATATTTGTCATTTATAAATACGTTTTTATTATTCAAAACCACGTAACAAAAACAACTGGGGTGACATTTTGGGGGTTGGAACGGATTAATGGTAGTTCAATTGTTTTGTATGGGGAAATTTGCTTCGAGATACGAGTAATTCAAGATACGAGCAAGGTTGCGGAACGAATTAAACTCGTATGTCGAGGTACCACTGTATCTTTATTTCCAAGAACACATGTTTAAATTTTTAATTCTTTTTTCGTATAAATATATGCTTTAGAATTCAATAATATGCGAAATATTGTCATTAGAAATACCATGCAGTAACTTTAAAAATATTCTAATAAGCTTTCAAAGAAAGTTAAGATACAACAAGTGTTTCAGATTTTGATTGCGTAAATTTCTTGATGAAAACAATAAAATCATTTTTTATTTTTGAAGATAGTACGTTAAATAAAAACTAAAAGTTTTACGTCCATAACTCTATCTTTAGGAGAAAAAAGTGACTTTGTAAAAAAAGTATGAATTTCCTAAAAAAATCTTTGAAATTTCAAAGGTTTTCAAAAGTTGTTTCATCCATCTCTAACTTTTTGCTCTCTTCTGAAGTATTATTGACATGCCAGTTAGAATTTTGATTCTTCAAGATGGAGGCTCATTGGATGAATGCAAATGAGACTATCAACTTAATGTTTCTCGCAGTGTTGTTCAACTACTTTAAATTAGTCCTAATCTAAAAATCCAGCAGTGTTGAAACAAAAACAAAAACAAAAAAAACGATTACAGTACAGGTGAAATCATGGAGTTGGCCTGAAACTTGGAATATTACCCAGACTTCTTGTACGTGTTCAATCAAGGCACTGTGAATTTTGAAAGGTATCAAGATGAAATCCTTGATTAAGATGCAAAACTCTATGTTACTACTATTGACAATTTATTCTGATAAACAATAATGCTCTTCTACATCGAGCTATACAAGTAGAAGGATACTTTCTTGATCTGGGGATTAAGCGAATGATCTGACCGTCTCGTTTGCCTGATTTAAATCAGATACCATAACTTTGGTACTACCTTAAAAAAGCAGTTTCAACATTAAATATTCCAAGCTTCCTGTGTCTGTATGAGCTGCAATAGGGGCTGCATCGTGTTGTGTTCAAGTATTTGTACAAAAATTTATTTTTGCTGAAGAACATAAGCTTTTTTTTTTAAAAATTATCATTTGCTACAATTATAATTTAATTGTTATTATTACTCATAAACAAGTGAATTTCAATGTAATACACACTAAACATAAGTATGAAGATTATTTGACTCTATTTTCTTAAATTTAATTAAATAGTCTCAAAATTAGCTCCAAAAAACTCTTTGATCCGAAGCATTTAGAGGCATATATATATATATATATATATATATATATACAGGAAATACACACTGAATTATTTAATTAGAGAAGCGGTGGCCATTCATACGAGTATTACTTATCAACTAGTGGAAGAGAAAAACAAATAAGAAAAATAATCTGCTATAGGAAACGCCTCGCTCATTAAAAATTATTCGTTCCGTCATAAATAACATAAATAGCAAACTACCACTGTTGACATCGTCACTTTCTGCCTTGACATCGTAATTTACTAAAGCTGTGGCCTTGGATGCAAAAAGTATACATGAAAAACGAATTTAAACAAAACCATATGCACTTTCTATTTAGGGAAAAAGAGTTATGTAGTAAGAAAATACTGTCAACATCTCATCATGTGGTTCGCAAAATTTTTTTCCTATAAATTTAAGTTTTTCTTTTTTGACAACTTAACCACCTAAGAATTTTGAAAAGACGCATTTTAACACTTTGAGGAAATTAATGCTGTCTTGGAAAGATTCGTGGAATTTTGGATGATAAATTGAGTTTTTTCTTGAAAAACAAGTCAGAAGAAGGAAAAGTTTTTGTGAAATTTCTGCATAATTTTAAATAAAGGTCATTCTTAGAGAGAGTTTATGAGATACCCATAATTTAAGTGATTGTGTGGAGCTGAAATTATGATTAAAGTTTTATTTATATCCTCAAACGTTTATTTAAATAATAAAAAGCAAATTTGCTTAAAATATCAAATATTTGGATTATTCTTAAGTTTTAAATTTTAACTCTGAGAAAAAATTATATTTGATTGGCTATATTTAATAGTTTAAATAAGAGCATGAGAGAGAGAGAAAATACTGAGTACAAGATAACTCAGAAAAGGTTATGACGAAACGATTATCTGTCTACTCTCTCCTGTAAAGAAATATTGAAAACAAAAACAACCTAAAGTTAAATAATGACCTAAACATGACATCATTTTTAGTCTTGAATTTTCTTTCCCTCATAGATAACTTTTTATGGCGATGATAGCGTTTTTTGAATTGATAGGATAAATATTTGCATTAATCTCGACTATCTTTAATAAATATACTCAGTAGCGACTTTTGATATGAACCACAAACAAAATTCTTGCTCGCACGTCATTTATAAAGAAGCATCAAAATTATTTTTGTATAATCTTTGCAGCTCTTTAATCTCCTCTAGCATTAAATACAAGTAAAGGATAGATAGCCACGCGTATTGTGGTTAAATATGTGATAGCAGTTTTTAGTGAAGAGAGAGAAGGGGAATATTAGTGAATAAGAGTTAAAATAAAGCTAATTTTCTTGGGAATTACATGGTACAGTAATTTGAGCTTAATATCTGATGAAATTTCGTCACATCGTTTGAGATAGGAGGTACATGGAAAATAACTGTAAATATAAAGTCAATTTTCCTGCCAATGCTATTTTATAGGGGGAAAAAAGAAACTTACTACAAACCCTCATGGTAGAATATTTTAATAAGAAAAACGAGGTTTTATATATTTTTGTGTGCGAGTTTAAAAACGCGGCACGCGCGTGAAAACAATTTCACAAAAGTTTTAAAAAAATGATTTATTATTTCACAATGTGATGAATTATGAAACAACAAATAAACTCCTTATGTCTCAGTTATATATCCAACTTAGTTTCAAGGTATTTCTTATGCAGCCTACTACACCTATGAATTAAGGAGGGGGGAGAAGAAAAGGAATAAATAAGCAAATCCTCTGAAATAAGTAAATCCTTCGCAAACACTCTCAATGTTCTTTTGTTGCATTCCAAAACTTTCGGAATAATTATATGGATAGCAGTGCACGCTAAAAAGGTCGTATTTTGGAAAGATATATATACGTCTGGGGTAATTGACGCTTTGGCTGAGTGAGACGTTTATATACGCCGGTGGCACTTAAGAGGTTAAAGTCGTATTGTAACTTAAGCGTCAAAGTATAGCATTATCGAATTCTACACACAGTGTTATTGTATGGTAGCGGGGCGCGATGAAAATTATGATTGAATATTGAGTCACAAATATTGAAAATTTGAGAAGCATTGAACTATATCTATTTTTCTCATTCTTTCACATAGATAGTTTTCTATTTTATACTTAAATGCTATTTTTTCTGCAGGTAGATTAGTGAAGAAATTTAAATTCAAACACTGGTATCGTTTCTTGACTAATGAGGTACTGCTTACACCAAGGGTGTCAAACTCAAACGCCAACTTGTGCCAAACAAACCAAGTTTAACTATAGGTGGGCCGGGAAAAAATCAATATTCATAGAAACCTAAGTTTATTTCAAAAAATACAATATCATAAACACAAATAAAAGAACGAGAAAAATTTAATGTTTACATCCTGATACTTAACATTTGTTCCCTACTACTATGCAGGTATTTTATTATATGTTAGCTGGTATACCCATTCTTCACACGGGTGAATTGAAAAATTAAACAATACAGAATGAAGGATAAAGAAGTTTTTAATGAGTTAATTTTCGGGAATTGAAAATTTTAAAAAAAAAAAACCTTTCTGCATATCTCAGCTGAACAAAAAAACCATATTTGTTACATTTTAAGTTTGAAGTCTAATAGCTGATAGAAATTTTTTTTTTATTTATAACACCCCGTAACTCTCTTATGTGTCGATTTTTGAAAACACCTTCCTAAGCTGATCTCTGCTCAGCAAAAGTAACATATTGTTACAAATTTAGCGTAATGTACGCTTAAAATAGTGTAAATAATTTATATCTGGATGTGTTTTACGTTAATATTACTTTCTGTTATATTTATTTTGTGTTAAAATTGTAATATTCGCAAGCAATGCCGTTCCTTACATTATAATGGCGATTCAATGGAAACATAGCGAAATGTTGGCATAATTTTTGGCGACCATGTTGGCGATTGATTGAACGGTGCAGAAGTTGATATGTTGTAGCGCCATCTGGTGGGGAGCTGCAACAAAGAGAACACCACAAAAACCTTCTCCTTCAAAAAATACATACACATGCCAATTTTCATCGTGATCGGTTGAACGGTGTTGGAGTGAAGCGGGGTCATATATACAAACATTCATTTTTAAATATATAGATTGAGTGAGTGATTTTGGGGTTTATTGGCGCAAGAGCCGATTTCGGCTATACTGCGCCAAACATTTGTTTTAATATCTGTGGTCTAGACGGGAAGAGAGAAAGAAAGAATGAATTGAATGACAAGAAAGAGGGTCGAAAATAGAGAAGGATCACTAGGGTACCCCGGGTTCGTGAAGCCCGTGTTTACCAAAGACAGTAAACCCAGTGGGACAAGGAAAAGATCACTAGGGCACCTCGGGATTGTGACACCCGTACTCACCTAAAGAAGGTGAGCCCCCCTGAGGGGTAAATATATAGATATATAGATATTGCTGTTGGCCGATATATTGACCAAGCCGCAAAAATGTTCCTCGAGGGCAAGTTTGATACCACTGGTTTACACTATTAGAATTCATGGAAGTGTTGCAGTTTTTGCAGATCAATGCACATGGAATTGTGTGTAGATGCACGAAAACCGATACAATATATATTTCTTATATGCGTCTTATACGTATCCATTAAATATCCTATAATGTCTATTAGATATATGTATTTACAGATGCATTATATGTCTAATGAAATTAAATTATTGATATAGAGAGAATTTCATAGCCAAGCCTTAACAGGCCGTTGCATGATGTGCAATACAAGCAATGTAAGAAAAGTCTCTACGTGTACACAAAGTAAGAATGATCACGCAAAACTTTAATTTCTCATGCAAATACATCCTCTGTGCATCCACTGTACCTGTAAAAAGCGAAATGGATTTTCTAATGGATATTTCCTAGGGATAATGGATATTTAAATAATGTATTCACTGGTCGAGTGCGAGATTTACAAGAGTTTCTCCGCATTGTGCTTGAAGATTTGAAGGAAACTTTGAAGATTCAAATTCATAGACAAGAAATGAATTTTTATTTTTTAAATGCAATCTAAACAACTCAATTTTTAAGTATAATAATTTATAACGCAATACACTAATCTTTCTTCTTTTTACTTTTATTTATTTATTTACGTATTATTATTTTATTTATTGCTTCGGTTTGAAGACAGTACAAATTTTGTAAGAACTCGTTGATGCACAGCCACATTACAATGGAAACCTTGGTATAACTTCGAGATTGAAGTGCGATTCGATTTGACTGAGAATGATTTAATTTTTTTGTTTTATAATTATAATGTAGCCAATATTTTCTGTATTCTAACATAAAAAAATCATTATCTTTCGAAGGCGATTAATTTTATTCAAGTTTGAAATTAGTAATTAAGATTCTGTATTGAGAGTGTTTGTGTATTTTATTTTTAACTTTTAGAGAATATTATAGTGTAGACAAATGCAAAGAATTCATAACTTTACTCCTAAAATTCTAGTATTAACGTAATATTCTTAGTTGTTAATTATTTCAGTAAAAATAATATCATACTTATTACTGTGCTTCATTTAGGCTAGTAGCTACAACAAAGAGGACAGAACAAAAACTTTCTCCACAAAAAAATACATATACACGTCAATTTTCTTAGTGATAGGTTGAACAGTGTTGAAGTGAAGCGAGGTCATATATACAAACATCCATTTATATATATAGAGAGAGAGAGATAGATAGAGATAGAGAGAGACAGAGAGAGATAGCTTATAAGTATCTTAACAAGGGAGACTAAAATGAAAATACTAAAGATAAAAGTATCATAGATATTTTGTAAATTTAAGAATATGGAAACTGTACTATATTATAAACAATGCTCTAAGGAAAACTTTTGAATTTATATAAAAGAGGAGTTCAACAAATTCTAAGGCTAGCCAACCTTCCCCCCTTTTGATAGTGATCGAATCCTGTGAAAAGTATGAATAGAAATTCTAAGTCCATTATAAGTCAAAAGGTAACTTACCTAAATACGCTTTTAAAAACGCATAGATCATGATGAATCAATAAGCAATAAGCATATTATTGCCTGATTCAAGATCCACAAATACAGGTTCAAGGATATAATAATTACCAGGTGGCACTACAGCACATTAACTTCTGCACCGTTCAATCCATCGCCAAGTTGCCAACATGGACACCAAAAATGATGCCAACAGTTCGCTATGTTTCCATTGAGAGAGAGAGAGAGAGAGAGAGAATCGCCATTATAAAGTAAGGAACAGCGTTGCTTGCAAATATTACAATTTTAACATAAAATATATAAATACAACAACAACAGAAAGTAATATTAACGTGTTACACATCCAGATATAAATTATTTACACTATTTTAAGCGTACATTACACAAAATTTGTAACAATGTGTTACTTTTGCTGAACAGAGATTAGGAAGGTGTTTTCAAAAATCAGCCCACAAGAGAGTTACGGGGGCCTTATAAATATAAAAAAATCCTTTTTATCAGCTATTGACCTACAGATTTAAAATCTAACGAATGTGATTTTTTGCTCAGCTGAGGTGTGCAAAAAGTTTTTTTCAAAAGCTAATTCACCCGTGTGAAGAACGAGTATACATTCTAGTATATATATATATATATATATATATATATATATATATATAAGTAGTGTAACGGAGAATATTAGCCCCCTTTACAAAGTCAGGTTTTGTGCCCCAAGTCAGATTTTGCAAAGGGTGCGTACTAGACGTCAATCTAACTTTGGGTCCCTTGACGCCTGGGCCCCCTCAATGTGAGGGTGCATGTTACGTCACTGATATATATAAATATACACACCTCAAAAATTTTTGACGTTTTCAATGACTCTCTTTCCTCTAAACACGGCATAAGTTTTCAAACAATCAAGTATGATGTATAAAAGCAAAATAAACGGGAATGAAAATAATACAAAAAAAAAAACCTTTTCCAAATAAATGCTTAAGAAAAAATTTATTAATAGAAGCTGCATGAAAAGGAGGAAAAGTGTATTTCAGTTTTTACACACTAACCCTTAAGTAAATCGTTTAAATAATAATTTCTACCATATTTAAGTAAAATGTTAGATTTCATGTGTATCAATAGGTGGCGAAATGATAGTTATTCAAAGTGAATCATGTTTACCGGGCTGTATGTAAAAACAAAGGAAACAAGAAGACTGTATGTGCCATTCGCTCTCTGTCAGCGATGTTTATATCTTAATATGGAAATAAAAGCAATGTGGAACATCGTTAATACAAAATGTTTTGTTTTGGGGGAGTCGTCAAACCATAAAATCACTTATACGTAGTAGACTTGAAATAATCAAGATATTTTCCGACGTGGTTAGCTTTTAATTGAGTAATTTAAACAGAAACCGTTTTCTGACCTCTTTTGTTAAAGTGTATATTTTTTTGTACAAATCTTCAAATAATGTTAGTAAATTCTAATACCTTTCCGACAGTGTTTCTCAAACTGGAGGGTGTGCTCCTCTGGGAGGGGGGGGGGGCACAGAAAACAAAAGATTATTTTTTTAAAAATTTTAATTTACTGAAAGGAAGCAATACAAAGGGTATTCTGATATAATTAAAAATAAAATACACATTTACAAAGATATAACATACTTGCAAATGTATCAGTACTGCACAATGTATTTGTTAATAGATTTATCAATGCTAAGTTAAGAATAAGTTTAATAATTACTAGTAACTTACTGGGGCTTATCATATACAAAATTGTATACAAAATTTAAGGCTTATCTTGATAATTGTACGGTTTATAACTAAGGTAGTATTGTAGGTTTAACGTCAAAGCACATTATTATTGCGTTCCATACATTGTTATTAAAAAGGGGGGGGCACAATGAAAATTATGATTGAAAATTGGGTCACAAATATTGAAAGTTTTCGAAGCACTACTTTACGACAATAACAAGCGGTAAAGCACTTAAGTAATTCAATAACTAATAAATAATTTTTAAAGGAAAATATATGGGTACAAACGTTAAAAATCTGACTTAAAAATATTGGCATTAAAAACAAAAAGTCACTCATATCATTGTGCTTCAAGTAAAAAAAAAACTGAAGCTAAATATATTCGGCTAAGTATAATTTAGGTAAGAAGCTCTCCAAACATTAGTTTAAAGGTAAGTTAATGGAAGAACTTTTAATAAATCCATTTCAGGCAAAAGTCACTTAGATTGGTCCAACACTATAGCAATACATTATCCTGACACCGTTAAAGAGCTTTCTGTTGACTTTGCTAAGGGAAATAATTAGATGAGCGTAGAGGCAAACACGAATCTTTAAGCACTTAAAAAGACTTTCTGCTCAAGAATAAACATGAGTTGTATTTTGGGATCAGATTATACAGAAAATTACAAAAATAAAGAAGGATTAGAAGGTCCTTCATTCAAAAGGATAAGAAGCAAAAAGATTTCACTTATTTTGTTTGCGTACACCTAAATGATCACTATTTTCTGATCGGTTCAAATACATTAGAAAGCACTTTAAAAAAGAAAGAAAAAGAAAGAAAGTTGATTTTCATTGAAAGATTAAATTATATAGGATTGAAGGGATATTTTGAAAGGCATTTTAATGATCACAACACAGTTCATAGTATTGCGAATTATGTCTTCAATGAGCATTAAGTTTTAAATACATTACTTAAAAATTATGATCTTTCGAGAAATTTTTAAACATACAGTAGAACGTCGTTTATCCGAAAGTTTGTTATCCGGAGCGTCAAATATCCGAACAGAAGTCCGGATACGTTTTTGAGCAGTGCAATGCTCCACATTTGTTTCCTGTGATGCCAAAAGTGACGGGAAAACCCAAGGTGAGGGATAATTGGGGAATTTCAGTTTTGTGATTTGGTGAACATCTACGCGGAATATTATGTCAGTTTGTTTCCAAGTGAGGAGGTGTATACGGGCTCTTTTGTTGAGTTTTGTTAATGTAGAAACCTGGATAGCATGCGATGCAAAAGACTGTGGATTTCGAATGCTTAAGAAGGATGAGATTGTGACTTACGTGCAAGAAGAATCCTTCCCTGACGACGATGAAACGGGTAAAGACGAGAACAACAACGATAACAACGAAAGTAGCAAGGGTCCATTAAATACTGACGCGTTTCTGCGTTAGAGACAGCTATGAAGTGGTACGAACAACAATTAGAGTGCTGTCCTACTCAACTGCTCAAGAGAATCAGAGACCTTGCAGCGAAAAAACGAAGGTGTACAATGGTACAGCGAAAAATAAGTGAATATTTTCCACAATAAAGGCAAAATTGCAACATATTGCACCTATTTTGCTTTTTCTTGAAGCACGTTCCCCGCGTAGGATGATTTTCAATATACGTATGGTGTCTGGTTTCATATACTGCGTGGATCGCATTCGGTTTTCGGTTATCCGAACAATCGCGTATCCGAACGGTGTCTGGTCCTAATTGATTCGGATAAACGACGTTCTACTGCAGTCTCTAAGCAATTTAAAAGAATCTTTCTAGATTCAGAATTTCGAATTACATCAGAAATCTTTCCAAGTAAAATATTTGAATAATATTAAGAGTACGATTGAATAAAATATATATCAGATCTAATCCAATTTTTGTCTTTCTGTTGCTATAATAACACAAAAATATTTGCTAATAAAGATATTGTACTAACGGTACTTACGTATTATTGTAACAATCGCCAATTCTATTAATAATTCCTCGAATTGTCAACCCCGATTTCCTATGTGTCATAGGCGCTGAATTGGCATTCATGTGCTTCGTTTCATATAATGTCGCCAATACGTTGCGATGATACGTAAGTACCGTAATAACTTACTTTTATGTTAAAGCTTAATGATCATTCTGGGATAATTTCAAACGTAAAACCAAGATTTTAAGACAACACATTAAAAAAAAACGAAAATTAAACTATAGAATTTTATTATAAAAATTCAAATATGGCAAAGGTGACGGACTATATTTGGAACCGTGACTTTGAAAAAGCATACAAATGAATAATTTTTTGATATTTCCTGCCAGTTGAATTAAAACATTCCCATAAAATTGTTTTAAGAATATTATTACCAAAAAATTATTTAAATGCAATTTTTTATGCCAAAAAAAAAAAAAAAAGGATGACATTTTCGGGACATTTTCTTTTAATGAGAAATGCTTCTATAATAATATATTGCCCAAATACTTCTGTACCCGAATTGAAGTAAGATTTTTAAAATACATAATTTAGAAGTGGACTTATTCATATTTTATTATATCTGAGAAAAGAAATCTTAACAAAAAAAAACGTTGTTATTTCATTAGATTGTTACTATATAAATATGAATTTTTCAAAATATTTAGTTTAAACCCGGTATAGAAAAGTACCAGCTTACATATAATTATTATTATAGAAGCATTTTTCATAAAGGGAGAATGTGTGATGAATCTATACGCGTCCTCATACTAATCCTCTTGGGTGCTCTTTGGGGCTAGCAAAATTCATCAATCTTCTCCTAAGCAGAAGGCGTGATATGCAAATTAAGTTTATTATATACAGTTTTAGTTCGCGAGTTAAAGGGAGTTAGTGAGTTAGAAAGTGAAGAAGGATAGGTAACAGAAAGTTAGAAGGTTAATAACAAAAGGTAACAAGAGAGATACAAGGTGAAGATTACCGTAAAAGGTTAGAAAGGCCTTGTAAAAGATCAAAGATAGGAAGTTGTTATTGATAAATTAAAATGATTAGAAGACTGCCTAAGTTCAGGTATCGTGTCACCTTCATATTACGTTTGATGTTTAAAGTATTTAAAAGGTTAAGCGGCCATTAGTCACATATCTACCGTTTAAAGTAATATTGAGATAGAAGAACTATTATTATAAAGTAGTTTATTAAATGTATTCTCCCAAAACGCGACTTTCGTCTCCTCTCTCTGTTGACTGACTGGAACATTCTATTTATAGTGCTGCATTGAATTGTGTCTGACTCGATTAAGGTGCTAAATAAAAAAATTGGAAATTATCATGTCGAATAATCATTCACTTCCTTCCACACCTTTAGCTGGTTCACAAGGTAGACGGGAAGCAGAGTTATTATAAATGTTTATAAAATATGCCATTCTTGCTTCCAAAAAATTGCATTAAATAATTTTTTCTTATATTTTATAAAAAACGATATATTATACATATATGATTTATGTAATCTGTGTTGATGTTGTTAGGTGTTTCATTTGTGAATATACTGCGTTCTTAATTTGAATTTTCAAATTTTGGAGGTTTTTCCCTTCAATACAACCATTTCAAAGATCGGTGCATCATCTTTGATGTTTTATGGTTGTTATATTATGCACTTAGTTGTTTTAGCATTTTAACATTTTTATGTTATGTCTTTCAGAATACAATGGCGAATAGCATAATTTTTTAGGTATTAACTTTTTTAAACTTTAAATTTTTGAGAATTTGGATATTTCCAGATTAGCTTACCAAGTTGCAATAGGGGGAAGGTTGGCGCCATCAAACTAGTTTAACCCTAATTATCGGTCCTAAGTTCGAGGTTGCACTTGGATATTTTAAATTTTATCTTATACAATTTGAATTTTGTTTGAAGACGTTGGATCTTTATTATTTTTTATATTCGCCATTGATATTTTGAAATGGTATGTTGTGTTCTAGGGTTCATATGGTTTCGAATTTTGCTTAATTATATAATTGTGTGATTTATTTATATATATATTTAAATATATATAATACTACTTTTAAATCATGTTAATATGCATACTCTAATTCAACTGGCACTAAATATCAAAAAATTATTAATTTATGCACTTTTTCCAAATCCCAGAACCAAACGTAGTCACTAACTATATTTTGAAGTAACAAATAGTTTTTTTGGATTTCTAAACATGATAGCAAGTTTGGCATAACGACTATAAGAAGATTTATTTTAAATTATGCCAAACCTTGAAACTTAGTAACGTCGTAATCGTTTTTCAAACTACATTTTAATATTCGGAGTCCAGTTCTCAAAACAACATTCTAGATCGTGAAAATTTGGATTATTTAAGATTCAAATAGAAGAACTAAAAAAAAAAACACTTTTATCTAATCCGATAATAGTTTTATTTTTCGGAGTAAAAAGAAAAAAATAAGTGGAATTACTGCAAATGCATAGGATCAGCCTCCAAAAGCAAGAAAGAATGAAACATTATAAAAATGGCCTCAAGGTTTGAGGAAGCAAGTTGTCGGAGTTCGAGTGTCTGACCAAACTACATAATTGTTTGTCCTTGGCTAACATATTTTCGTTGGAAATGTTGTAATATATTGGATGCTTTTTTTCTCTTACACTCTTCTTACGTCACTGGTCCATGTCTAGATTTTCATTTCACTAGCGATCTCATTACGTTTCGAACAAGCACATCACGAGTCGCATTATCTGGATCATTAAGTCTTATTTTAAAATATTCGACAGTTATTGCCTGCTCTTTATTTCACCCCTCGACAATAAAAATATTAAAGATGTATTAAAATGCAGAGATTTTAAAAGTCACGTATTTTTCTTCACTATCCATATAATTTACTAGCTGGTATACTCGTTCTTCGCACGGGTGAGTTGAAAAATTAAACAATACAGATTGAAGGATAAAGAAGCTTTTAATGAGTTATTTTACGTGAATTGCAAATTAAACAAAACAAAAAAAGCTTTCTGCATATTTCAGCTGAACAAAAAAACCATATTTGTTAAATTTTAAGTCTGTAGTTGTAATAGCTGATTTTAAGGAATTTTTTTTATTTATAACGCCCCGTAACTCTTGTGGGTCGATTTTTGAAAACACCTTCCTAAGCTGATGTCTGCTCTGCAAAAGCAACATATTGTTACAAATTTTGTGTAATGAATGCTTAAAATAGTGCAAATAATTTGTATCTGGATGTGTAATACGTTAATATTACTGTTTATGTTAAAACTGTAATATTCGCAAGCAACGCCGTTCCTTACATTAACATGACAATTCAATGGAAACATAGAGATAGAGCCAAGTTGGCATAATTTTTGGCAACCATGTTGGCAACTTGGCGATTGATAGAATGATCCCGAAGTTGATAAGCTGTAGTGCCACCTGGTGCGGAGCTATAATAAAAAGGATAGCACAAACACCTTCTCCACAAAAAATACATACACATGCCGATTTTCATAGTGATTGGTTGAATGGTGTTGGAGTGTGAAGTGAGGTCATATATACAAACATATATATATATATATATATATATATAGATAGATAGATAGATAGATAGATAGATAGATAGATAGATAGATAGATAGATAGATAGATAGATAGATAGATAGATAGATAGATAGATAGATAGATAGATAGATAGATAGATAGATAGATAGATAGATAGATAATAGATAGATATAGATAGATAGATAGATAGATAGATAGATAGATAGATAGATAGAGATAGATGATATTGATAGGATAGATAGATAGATAGAGTAGATAGATAGACAGATAGATAGATAGATAGATAGATAGATAGATAGATAGGATAGAGTTACAGATAGCTAGATAGATGAGATATTGATAGAGCATAGATAGACAGATAGACAGGATAGATGAGGATGTACAATAGTATAGGTTTTAATGTTACCAAAAACCAAGAATTGTTTGAAGATATTGGTCCCTAAATGAATATTCCTATTGAAAAATATTTGTGAGAAACTTTTTAAGTATTTGTTTCATTTATTATAATAATAATTTCATGTTATCAATATCAATGTAAATCTAGGTTTACGTGTTTAAAAATTCCCTTCCTTAACCTCTAATTCAGTATTAGTGTCATCAGCATATATCAATATTCGTCACATAATTTTTTTTTATACTTCAGATACCAAATTTCTTAAGATTATTAAAATATAAAAGTAACTGGAGGTTAAAATATGCTATGATTCCACCTTCAAACTCACCATACGCAAACAAGTTTCTAAAATGCTTTGCGATTAGTAATTTTATGTGATTTTGTTGATGATTTCCACTTAAATTAATAAAAAATATCAATCAAGAAATTATATGACAATTTAAATTCATTATATTTAGGTATTTTAGGTAAAATTGAGAAGATGGTAAAGAAATCAGCACTCAATACGAAACTCAAAGCCATATTTAAATTATTTTTAAATATATTTAATACAGTTATAAAGACAATGACCTCTAAATCTAAAATTCATTACAATTACCAAAAGTTATAGTTCTCATTGCATTTATTATTGGAAAACTTTATAAAATGCAAGGTGCCTGAATAAACTGCTAAGGAAATATTGATGTTGAATCAAAACCTACTATTGCCACATTATACTTTAGATAACATGCATTCAAAATATGAAAGAAATACATTCACAAATGTTTGAGACATGAGGTTTGGTAAATATATTTTGACAAAAAGAAATGTTGATCTTCAAAAGGTATTTAAAGTTTTGATTTATTTTACTAGTTCAATACTTAATATCGATATTTAAATTCACCACTATTGAACAAACCTCCTGTTCTCTATCTTATAATTTTTCTTTTCTGGCTGGTCCATTTTTCCTACACAAATGGCAAAGATAAAAGTTTTGAATTTCACAAACATTAATTGAAACGTAGCTGATAATTCTCCTTGCTCTAAATTAAATAGAAATTACAAAAAGATGTTTAAAATAGGTATAAAATACAAAAGTTGGCATTACAAGTAGAGTTCTTTAATAATGATCAATAATCAGCATTTGTATATAGTAAGGTGACCAATTTTCTTACAAAGAAAAGGAGGACGAAAATTTTAAGCACAAATACAAAAATGAAACATGAAACATTTTATAAATTCAAACAAATATACGTTATAATTACGCTTGCATCCTTTTAATTATTTATTTAAATGAGTTTCATTGAATGAATTTTTTTTTTATCAATATATCATTTCTTTACTTATAATGAAAATTCTGACGATCCTTCATTTGCAGGGTTTTACGGTAAGTGCTAAAGTAATAACATTCAATTTTATTTCTCCTTGTCCAAAATCACTACCAATTGAAAAATCCTTTCAACTGCTATGATAGTTCCAAGATAGCACAACGTAATTCAACAAGAATAACTCAATTTTCATGTGGCCTGTGTCTACTGAAATGGTAAGTTTTCATTATTTTATAAATTTCAACGGGCTGATTTCCCCATCGTTCAAATTTATCAGAATATATAAATATACTTTCAGTCTTCTAATTTCTTCAAACAGTAATTGTCATCAATTTTAATAATAGGCACTTTTTTCGATATAAAAACTCAACACAATTTTCTATATCTGCCTAATTTATCATATGATGAAGGCCAAAACACCGTTGAAAACTATTACTTCGTGATATTTGTTTCAAACTACTTTTAATATATTGAAACATACGGTGAAAATCTCTGCTCTCCTTTGATGAACTTTATCCATTATGCCCGAATTGGATTCTTTTCCTTTTATTGTTAAAGCAATAAATTTTTCAAATCAGATTTTTATTGAAGGACAAATTATTCGAAATAAGACTAACTTCTAGCCAGTTCACCATCAATCTTTAAATCGTTTTGTGAAAATAGACGCCTGATTATGCGCTAAAATACATTAATGAGCATCCGATAATCTATACGTACAGGCACATGAAGCATTAAGCCTGGCATCTCGAATGCAAAAAGAATAACAGATTATTTAAATATTGAAAAGGAGAACAACTAGTAGGACACTTTCGAGGAAGGATGAACCTATACAAGGAGGGCGATTGGTCACCTTATTTATAGTAATTGGTGAGAAGATAACATATCTCCGATATGCGGACCTTGGTTATAAAACAGAGGTGGCTTTCTTCTTGAGTTATTCACATTTCTGTTTTAAACCAGTGCATCACGATGTGTTGTATATGATACCCTTTATAATATACACGGATACAATCACTACTATACATGTATTTTCATATCTGTTTGAATACTAATAGACGAAACAATTTTATATTGAGCTACCGTTTGATAATCACTTGTCGTCTTCTTCCTCTTACTGGTAGGAATAAATTGTTATAGAACTCTTTATCGTATAATGAGAAAAATAGCACAGAATTTTTAAAATATGGTACTTTGCCCAAACACAGAGAAGACGATATTGCTAAACGGCTAAATAAATAATTTATCCATAATTTATATATATATATAATGCTTTCTTTTAATAGTTAAGAATAGCATTAAAATATTTTCTAGACAACTGAAAATCTAATATCAAATTGAAAATTCTAAGAAACTTCTAATTAAAAATCAGTATTTTACAAAAACTAACTTAAAAATAAATAAAAATCTAACTTTGGATCTCTTTTACAATAATCAAGGTTATAGAGACCATGAAAACTTAGAACTTTAGTAATAAATTTGAATTAAATGTTTTAATAAATATCGACATTAATCTGGTTTTCACATCATTTACACTCTGAGCAAATAAATCCAAATGCATGTTTATATGTTTTTATTATTCAAAAATGTTACGGGCTGTACAGATCATGACAAAATATAAAATACAATCTCAATTGAAATTAAACAATTATTATACAATCAGTTATATTTAAGTGTGATGTTAGTATTTGTATTTACTTAAATTTCAATGTACTGATTTTAACATTATTTTAATTAATTGCACTATTTATCCCTGGCTTAATTCTAAATAATACTCAAGACTTCAAATTTCTCAATTATTCTATTTCCGTTCTAAACAGAGATACAATAGGCTTCATGGTGTAATCTGTGCTAAGAAAGGAAAATGGTTTTGATCCTAAATGATTGGTGACAAAACCAAGAATCAGATTGCTGTTTGTATTTTGTAGTACTTGCTTGATCATTGGATAGCATTAAATTATGTAAAAATTGAAGAAGAATTAAAATTGTTATGTTGAAATGAATTATAGATTTTACCATCTGCAAAGTTAATATTGAAGTCTCCACTTAAAATCACTTATCATGAGTTTCGCCAAATCATTTTCGAGTATTTCAGAACCTTCTTTTGTATAAATCATAAAATTTTCGAATAAAATTGTTGTATCTGGTCTCACTTTTCCAGGCGAAATATAAATGGCAACTACTAATTAGCAAGATTGCCCATTTCGAATCATAACGAGAAATACAGACACATTTTGAACTTTCACTAAATCCATCTAATTTAATCCATAAGATATACACACTATACGTCAGCTGTATAGGCTACAGATAATGTTATAAGCACACGGTGACGCTGAATGAGGATATCACTCCATCCAAAAGTGTCTATGAATAGCAGATCGCGCATGCCAGTTAGACAATGCCATGTCAGCACGCGAACCTATGTCTTAATTCACCAAAGTGCCCAACGCTGCCAAAGAAGTTTCACGAAAATTCAAAAATCACTTATCTAAATGAAATAACTGCATGTTCCTCCAGATTATAAGGGGTATACCCAAGGCCATCATAAAGTTTTAATTATTACTGAGATATAAACTGAGATATGTTCAGATAAAATTTACAGATTAATTAAACCTTATGTGTTTATAATGTTGTAAATTACAGTTATTAATGTTGTTTGTCTGGTTTAGAAGCCTCATTGGAATAACCTGAAAATGGTGAAGATGGAGGACTACGTGATTGAATCTTTATTTGAAGGGTTCTTATACCTGCAAATCTCAAAGAAATAGATGATTATTTGAAATGATATACCGTTGGAACACTGTTTATATTTGTCGAAAGGAATTTTCAAATTTAATTGAATATTATCCAAAATTGAGGTATAACAATCAAAAACGATGCTACCTGCAGAGAACGGTAGACGATTTATTATAAGAACAATCATTCAAATGATCAAAGATGATACTGGTTTTACTTACGCCGTATGAAAATTATCTGCTAGCTACGCTTATGTCAGCGGTGCCAGTACGCTGGGTTCCAGTAGCACACTTTTTCAGAAGCTGGGAGACTCCTGCCAAATAAAATGCTGAGCCCATTCTGGCAGGTGGCAGACCTTCAGATTCCGTTTATACTACTCTCAGCCTAGAGCGACGTGGCCGACGAAAGGCATAGGATGGTGTTGCCAGACGAGAGAGTAACGTTTCTATTTTTTCCAATTATACTCACTATGTACGAGGTGGTGAGATGATGGTTGCAGATACAACCTGGCTGCTTTGATATGCCCCACTAGCTGCAGCAAGGGAATACTTTACTACCGTCTAACTGAGGATGAGTCAATTGTTCATAAAATGTCTGTCCGACATTCGCACCCTATGCTGCAATACTAAGTAATGAACTGAGAATCTGTTCAATTGAACTGTATATAAGACTCTATTTAAAGAATATTGTATAGTAAATGATCAAAATATTATTTCAATGTCTAACATACGACATTGGAAACAAGTTTTGGGAAATATTTTCAGATTGGCCTGGACACTTTGTAAGGAAGCTTCAGAACAGGTCACAACACAGGCATGGGGACAGGCCAAGGATTCCAATTCCATCCTAATGCAACTGGCTGAACTTCAGACATCCTTCAAGATAAATTATTCACAACATTGACAACTTAAAATTATTTCACTTGTATAAACTTCTTGATTTTAAAAAGCTAAGTAATGTTATACATGATAAGGATTTCTACACACAGTGATTGATCATAGTGGTATAAAAGTCCTGAAGAACTTTTAATATTGACCATAATTGCAAATTACACTAATTTATGTCTAACTATAGTTTTTAAAGTTAAATTTTACGCTTTCATGGCCACTGATGACGAAATACCTTGAGCTTGTTAAATTCAAGATTTTCTTTATGGAAGTCTTAAAAGCCAAACGAGACATCAATGCGTTTTTCTTTAATTTTTCCATTCATCCAACTATTGCAAACCTAATACCAGGCTTTTGCATTACAAATGTCACTCCTTAAATTCAATTTACGATCATATCTCCTGCTGTTTCCATCTTATTAAAGAAATGTAAAACAGGAACGGCGGGAATTATTCGTCTGTAACAGTGTAGCAATCTGTCTGGCAGGAAAACTATTGTGTAACTAAACAATAGGGGGTTCTCGAGTTTGGACCTATGTAGTGGACGAATACGAATGTAAATATTATTTCAAGTGAAAAGTAAGTATTATTCTAACTATTAATACAAAATCTCGTGTGAATATGCTGATTATTCCAATGTTAGTGAGTCTCAGACATAAGTTTTAACGAAACAAGAATTACGAAAGAATTTTATCACATCAATATTTAAATTCAAGAAAGCAAATTTTTCGTGACATATGAGAAAAATGCATGCACTTACAGGTGCACACATGTATATGCAAATTTTAACGCAAAAACTAAGACGCGCCTAAAAATATAATTTTTTCATAAAGTAATATAATTTTTTTAATAAATGAAATATATTATTGCAAAATATGTATTGAAAAACAAAAATATTACGCCATGATTATTTCCTGCATTTAGACTTTTTCAGCTCTCTTAGCAGAAAAATATACTTTGAAAAATCGTATAAATGTCTCCTTAATTAGTCTCCTTCCAACCGATCTTCAGTTCAACAGGTTGCACAAATGAGAAAGTTACTCATACTTCAATGAAACAATATATATATATATATGTGTGCGTGTGCGTGTGTTGGAGTGAGTGTGTGCGTGTGTTGAAGTGAGTGTGTATGTAGTTAAATTTTTATACTACATAAATTCTAATTAGACATTTTTTTTAATCTAAATCTTTATTACGAATACCGTTCTTCGAAATGTGTGAGTTGCCTTTAATTTAGTATTTGATAAGCTTATTCGTAATTACTCTTTAGAAGGATTACACCTTGAATTTTTGACAGGTTTTTTCGAGCTTCCTAGTAAAAGAATGTCTTAATATTTACACGCGTCTTTCTAAGCGGTTAAAACTTTTTTTATCCTAAAAACACTTGGGTAATTTCTAAAAATAATTTATTTAATTTATATTTTGTCTATTACATCTTTCCCTGTTTTTCCTTATATTTAAATGTAGAAAAGGGATAATTCTTGGTTTTGGTTTTTGGCACTTCAGTGGAGAGGTTGTAGAGTTTCATTTTCCTAATAGGGAAAGGTAGCATAATCAGGCACTCTCCTATGTTTAAATAACGTAAACAAATTCTTTGTTTGAATTCAGCCTTTGTTTTGTCACGGCTATATGCAACACAAAGAGGTATGCATTATATATATGTAGCACTTAATGCTCATAGATTTGTAGTTTTTCCGTATTAAGTAGTTTTAGTTAATTTTTCATTATCATAACTTGATTTAAAAATAGAATTAGTATATTTAATTTAATCTTCTAATAATAATGACATATTCATACTCCTATTTCCTTTCCTAAGGCACGGTATTGTAGGAAAATCACTGGCGAAGGGATTGGCTGGCCTCAGAACAATGTTTAAACCTGCAATCTTAGTTCCTAAGACTAAGAGTTTCCTGTTTGACTACTGTGGCTACTTATTTCTTACCTATAGTGTCTGGTTATACTTCTATTTATGCTTTGCTTATTTAGAATGATAGCTGTTTAGAGTATATTAATATTATATATACGTATATTTCGTATAAAATTTCAAATGGAACAGTAAACTTAAAACCGAATTGTGGGGTTAAACCAGTTTTAAGGTTTTCTTCAGACAAGAAAAAGGTGACTAATTTTTTACTATGAAAGGTGGATGGTAACGTAAATATGTGAAACATTTCGTTAATTCAAACAAAATTACACTAATTGCGCTTACATCCATTTTAATTATTTACTTAAACGAGTATTTTTTCATTGAATGAATTTTTGTCAATATATTATTTTCTAATACATCGGAAATTTCGGAGCAAGAAATACCCTTCATAATGAACTTTACGGTAAGTGCAGCAGCTAAAGTATCAACATTGAATCCTGATTTCTCACTTGTCCAAAAATCATTACGAAATGAAAAAACTCTTTGAACTGCTGTATTAGTTCCAGGGCAACGCAATGCAAATTCAACAAGAATAACTAAATTTTCATATGAAATGTGTTCATTTTTGAAAGGGTTAAGAAATTCAACCCATCTTTTATCAATTTCAACATGTTGATTCTCCCACTGTTCTAATTTATCCGAATTTAAATGTACACGCAGTCTTCTAATTTCTGCGAACAGACAATTGCCATCGATTTTAATATCAGGTTTTTCTTTGGATAAGAACTCAACATAATTTTCTTTTTCTGCCCAGTTTATTTGCGATTAAATCAAGAAACAACATTGAAAACTGTTATTTCTTGGGATATTTGTTTCAGACCATTCTTCGACATATTGGAAACATGTTTGGTAGAAATTCTAAGCTTCTTTCGTAAACCTTCCCGTTGTGTCCGGATTTGATTCTCTTCTAAGTTTGACAATTTTCTTTAAAGGAATAAATTTTTTTTCGAATAGTGATTTATACTGAAAGACAAAATCATTCAAAATAAGACTAATTTCTGAAACTGAAATATGTTCGCCATTAACTTTTTGAATCATTTTGTGGAAAATGGATGCCTGATTATACAAAAATTATATTAATATCTGATAATTCATATTGTACCGTCACATGATGCATAAGAGTTTGGCCTGACATCTCTGAATATAGAGATTAACAGATTAGTTCTAAAATATTGAAAAAGAGAACAAGTAGGAAGACATTTTTTGAGAAAGGACAGAACCTACAAAAGAAAGACTGTCCTCCCTAAAGGAGGATGATTGGTCAACTTAGACAAGAAAATACAAATTTCACCAAGAAAAATTTATATTTCCAATCAGTTGCTGAAATTTAGCTGTATATTTCAATTTCATAATATAATTAGGTTTAACAGGCTGTTCATCATTTAACTCTTAAGGTGACAGTTTAATAAGGTGCCATTGTAATTCAAATTTTGCGGTGTGATGCATGAAAGATCTTACTAATTACATTACATTATTATACAATAATAACAATACTCATAAGTTTTCTCCAATCGCAGGAACAATTTCTAAAAATTACAAAGAATCGTGAAATGATCAATAGCTAGCGTGTCTAGCAGTAGTTATCTTAAAGCATGTATTATATTGTATCAACCTTCCTGTAATTTATTTTGAAAAGAACAGGATATAAAAAATAGAGAATAAAGAACTATGTGGAATCATTAGCGTTTTCTTATAAATTACTAGCCATTATCTCCTCGCTTCACTGGGTATTTCATGATGTATAAATTTATATATTATTTTTAAGTTACTGTGGGATATATGGTCTTACCATTAAGATTTCATTTGTATTGAAAAACATTTATCTAGCCCACGCCTCTTGATTAAATTAAATTTAATTTAATAGACATTAATTTCTCAAATTAAAGTCTCTTTATTTTTTATGACCCCATTATTCCCCTTGAGAATCAATTTCCTTAAGACCCGCTACCCAATTTTGTAAGAACTCAATAAAAGGAACATGCTTAGCAAATTTCAAGTCTGTGGGTTTAATAGTTAAAAAACGGGAATTTTTATGCGTAACGCCCCCTTAACCCCTCACCATACTCCTATACAGGGAGTACGTTTCCGCAAAACTCCTTCTTAGAGAGTCTCTACTCTACAAAAGAAATATCCTTATCAAATTTCCTCAAGTCTGTACGTCTAATAGTTCAAAAACGGAAACTTTATTCATACGCTCCCGCAGCTCCCTATGGGAGTGTATTCCCGTTAAACCCGTTCTTCGTAGATCTTTATTCAACAAATAAATACGCTTCACAGATTTCAAGTCTGCAGATCTAATACACTCATACCCAAAATTAAGGTCGCAAACATAAGATTTGTGAAAACTGTTTGAATACTGTTCTGCCATGAAATTTGGCACAGAGACATATTACAACGTCAGAAGAGAATATAGCAACATAACAATATGGAAAAGTATTTGTGGCAACAAAGCCCGTTTTTCCAAAAGCCGTACTTTTAATTCCTGGAGGGTCCTTGGAAGGGATTAACGCTGATAAATAGCTTTTTTTCTAGACTATCTCAAACATATTCCATAGGATTGGGATCCAGTGACCTCGAAGGTCAATCCATACGGCGAATATCCACTCCTTCAAGAAATTCATCAACAATGTGAGTTCTGTGTGGCTGCGCATTATCGTCAGTAAAGATGTAGTCCGGGCCAATAACACTTAGAAGAACTTCCTATAGGCTTCCAGTATCTCGTCCTTATAGCGCTGTGAGTTGAGAGTTCCCATATAGAAAACGTACAATGGTGTACGACAGCTCAACATGATGCCACCACACACAAGGATTCCTTGGCCACCAAATCTTTCGATTTCTGTTTCGTAGGACGGATGAAAGCGAGCTCCGTTTTCTCTCCATGTGAAGACTCGATGCGGATCACGGTGTCTGGTACATTTCGACTCAGCATTGAAAGAAACGCGTCTCCATTCTTGTACTGTCTACTTTTCATATTTTCCACTACATAATATTCGGTCTTTTCTGCTGGATGCAGTCAAGGGACGCACCAGATTAGACGCCGGGAGTAAAGGTCTGTCGCTGCAAGACGTTTGTAGAGTGTTTGACTGGAAATTCTTCTTCTAGACACACAGGGGCAAGGTCACGAGCAAGCTAAGGAGCCGTTGTCCGCCTATGTCGTCATGCGCTTAATGTCAAGTAGCGATTCTGTGCAGATGACGATGCTCTTTGGCGACCTTGGACGACCTTTTTGTTGATAGTATCACTTGTTTGGAATTGGTTACACAAGTGGGAGACCGATTTCAGACCACTTGTATCCATCGAATCGCCTCCACTTGAGATTTGACACTATACTCGAAATAGCCCGGGCATAGCCGGGTTAAACAGATGGAAAAGAAACCTGCCTTGCAAGGAAAAAGAAAGTGGAAGAAATTTCGGAAAAGTGAATCTTAATGGTATTAAAACAGAAATCCCTCACATCCCAAGCGAAAAATGATGGCGTCTAGAGGGAAAGAGGAAATTTCCATGGGGATAAAGTTATACTCTCGGTTTTTACCGAGTCTGTGCAACGCCGGGCTAAGTGGAGGGAAAACGGATCCGTTCGACGGGGCAAAGAGGTTGAAGGAATTTTGAAAAAGAGAAATCTAATGTCATTTATATATATAGAAGTCCACACGCGCCAGGAATTGCTGATACCGAGTGGGGAATAGGAAATTTCTATTGGCAAAAAATTATACACTCGAAAATGCCCGTGCAACTCTGGGCCACACAGCTAGTTATGTATAAGGTGTGGGGTAGTTATTAGTTGTAAAATAAAGTTGAAGAGAGAGAGTTGAAGTTATATAGTTTTAGATAGTAATTCAAGATTCTATATATGTAGGTCTATTAGTTTGGAAGATCTCATGATGAGTGTATGAGTGCGAGTTGCTTTTCTCCTTTACATGTAGGTTTGAAATTAATGAATTATTTCAAAGAATAGATTTATTACAGACAAAGAGAAGTAGGAATTTTAATGCACACCTTTTGTATACTATCTGAATAATTTGAACATCAAACATTTTTACAAGCATCAGAGATAGCTAAAGTTATATATACATTTTTCCATTAAAATGAACATATATTTAAATTCGTACAAACCTAATAATAGATAGTGCGTCATTTTAAATAAATAAATGTATTCGGCTTTATCAATTCCGACTACACTTGAGCTCATCAGTAAAGTGTGATTTTATGTAGTAGTTCATAACAGTATAAAGTTCTTGGATTTTGGTTATATTTTACGCATTGGTTCATTTATTTTTCCTTTAATTAGAAGTACATTATGAATTTTAAATAATATATTGAAATCGATGTTTAAGATAAATGTTTTCTTAGAAGATATATTTTGAAAAAAAAAAATCTGTATATCTACAATATAATGAGAAAAAGAAAACGTTTTTGTCAAGACAGCGTAATATTAGAAATTATAAACTTACTTGAACACAAAAAAGTAAAAACATCTTACTTAGTTCCAGTCTCATTCTGCCGATGCCTTACATTCTCGAATACGATTAGCTTCAAAAAATTAAATTGATATACTTAATTTCTTAACCTTTTTAGTGAAGTAGTTACGTTCTACACAAAGAACAGTATAGTATCATGAGTCCGCAAGCGCGATCGTCCGAATAAACTCAAGTTTGAAAGCTGAATACTTTTATGACTCTATTTTTTGTTCCTATTTTCTTTATATGTTCTTATCAATTCAGATTAGGACTAAACTACAGTGTCAAGCATGTTTCCTGGTGTTCAATCTTTTCCCTTTTTGCTTAATATTGCTCGGCAGAAAAATACGAATTATTTCATAAATTAGTGGACTAAATTCATGTGACGTCATAGTCACATGATAATTAAAATCACGTGTTTCAAGCCAATCAGTTTATAAATTTATTTGACGTCATAATCACTTGATAAATGCAATCAGTCCGTTCGCTTAGCTGTTGTCATCTTTCACATTTTCAGAAACTCTTTTAAAAAGTACATATGTGTCAACAACAATAATGCACTTAGATAAACAAAACTGATACACTACACAGATAAATAAAAATAAAAAAAGCATAAAATATAAGAATTTTTTTATTATTATTTTGACAAACTTTTTAAGAAACCTTCCAATACTAGAGCATCATTTTTTTTAAAAAAAATTATTACATTTCAAATTTTATCTAAATCATGTAACCGTCATGAATTTTGACAATTGAGGAGAAAATATAAAAAATATATGAATGAAAAAAAAGTTTTAAATTGAAATAAGAAATACACCGATCTATTATGTGTAAATGACTTTTGAAAGTTACAACCATAACAAAGCAAGGTAGAAGAAACAAACAAAAAAATATAGCTCATTGAAATTTGCAAACAAAATTTTATACAAGATTATAATTTGTAAAGTATCAAAATAAAATATTATTAACCCATTCAGGACCATGATCACATATATATAATCACGCTTTTCTCCCTCCAGGGCCCACGGTATCATATATGTAATTGCGCATTCCCTGCTCTGAGGCCCATGATCACACCGGTGTTATCTGACTTAAGAACGATTTTATATGAATTTTTATAAAGCAAGATGGCGGTTCAAGTCCGTTTTTCTTTTTCTTTTTCGAATAAAGTTTCACAAAGTTTTGAACTTCAATATCTGATTTCGGCTCCGAGTTTTTAACATTAGATCCAGGATATTTATGAATGTAAACAACAGCACATGTGAATCGGGCATTTAAAGATTTATTGTGTTATGGATGTCTTTTTATATTCCGACTAAGTTGGAAAAGGATGGAAAGCTTATTAGTTTATTGAGCATCAGAACATTCATAATAATAGTTTCAGTACTTATTTCATTTATTGTTCGTATTTAAAACAATATCTTTAATACTCAAAAACATTTAAAAAGCAAATCTTCGTAGAACAAACGCGATGACTCATTTTTAACGAAAAAGAATCGTTTGTTCTTACTGGTCCAAAGATTTGTTTCAGTTCAACAAATTTATGTGAGAGTAAATTTATCGTTTGAGATTTACCAGATAATATTTTGCAAGTTTTACGTCTATTTTAATTTAATCATTATGGCAAAACGAGTACTTATTAAAATAAAGACATTTTCTTTAAAATTCACGACAGTTTTTTTAAAAAATAAAGTGAAAATTTTTGAGCTTTATATTCAGATATTATAAATGATAGTGAATTGCAAATATTAGCGTATTTGAATGCATTAAAGATTATGTGAGTTTTTAAATGAATTTAGGCTTAGCAGTCAAATTCGACTGGTCCGGTGCGTACGTACACTCTCGGAAAGTACGGACATAGGGAAACGTTTCTTTCAACTTTCGCCGGTACTGAAGGGGTTAAATTTTAATACACATCACACTTTTGGAAGAGTTTGAGTATCAATTGAACGGGGGTGTAACATGCACCACAATAGCACACCCACAGTCAGACTACATCGATGAATATATTGGTAATATCTATTGAGGTATCCGACTACCCTAAAATTGTGAATTTTGCCGAAAATTGATAAACTTTTTTTTGTGATTTTATTTTATAGATCATCTTATTATCTTTACAAAAATACCAAGTTTATTATCTTATGATCACTAGAACCAAAACTACAAGTGTTTAAGTAAAAGCAGATGTCATTACTTTAAGCAAGATGTCATACTTTAAAACGCGTTTTACTCGAAAAGTGATTTTTTGAAAAGGCTCAAACGGGGTTAGCGATTCTAAGAAAATTGTGAAAATAATTAACTGAAATTTTTTGTGTATGATCTGTATAACAGTAGAAGGGTTTTAACCTTCAGATTTATCAATCATTGTTTTATTACAAAATCTACAGTATCTATATGTGAATATAATCAGTTTTTAAGCAATTTCATATAACTAAGATAAAGTGCTCTAGTTTTTGTAAAAATTAAATATATCTTATCCTGAAGGTCATTTCCAAAAGGAATAGCAAAGTAATATATCAAAATTGAAAAAATTGAGAATTTGTTCTTTTACTATTTTTACAGAGCGAGCCCCATTTATGTATTTTTTTTTGTCAATGTCAGTTAATTATTTCGTGTGAAAATAATTAACTTAAATTTTTTGTGTATGATCTGTATAACAGTAGAAGTGTTTTAACCTTCAGACTTATCAATCATTGTTTTCTTACAAAATTTACAGTCCATTATGCGAATATAATCACTGTTTTTTTAAGCAATTTCATATAATAACTAAGATAAAGTGCTCTAGTTTTTGTAAATATTAAAATATCTCTTATCCAGAAGGTCATTTCAAAAATGAATAACATAGCAACACATCAGAATAGAAAAATTTAAAATTTGTTCATAAACTTTTGGTACAGAATGGACCCCGTTTATGTTATTTCTTATAAATTTTTACCCATTTTTTTACCATTTTAGTAATAATAATTTCTTTTTCTCTCTTAATTTTAACATATTTTTCTTAAAATGTACTTAACATATCTAAAAACCACAAAAAAAAAATCCAAAATGTACCATTTAAAAAAAGAAAAAAAATTTCTAAGTAGAGGATATCTTAAAATAGTATGACTCGCTACTGATTGAAAATTTGTTTATAAACTTTTGGTACAGAATGGGCCGCATTTATGTTATTACTTGTCAATTTTTAAAAAATTTTCCCACAGCTTATTTTTTTTTCCCTTTAAAACATCATTTTTGACGCTTATTTGAAACTATAAATATTTCATCAAAACAGGTAAAAAATTTAAATTATGCTCAACAATGCTCAAATACGGTGAAAAACAAACAAAATGCAGTAAACACGCTAACATACTTCCATTCAATGTGCTTATTCACTTTAGTGATTATCAATAGCTACCTTTCGAAAACAGAAAACACTTTTAGGAACCTTATATATATCTCTCTCTTACTCCCCCTCCTCTTAAAAACAAAGATAACTTTTATGGCAACCCTATAATTTAAAGGCGGGATGGAAAATAATCAAATTATTATCGTATTCCTGCAATCTGAGAATAAATAAACACTGACGTTTGAATTCTTTTCATCCGACATCAGATAAAATGGAAAACATTAGTTATTTAATTTGTCGATAAATTCCATTTTTATGCTTTCCTTATCGGAACTAATTCAGTGCAGAAAGAGAAGCATGAGTGGAAGGGGGAGGTTAAAAATCACTTATTGGAGACGACTGCAGAATAAAGAGATTACAGCCTATTAAAGTTTTGAATTACAAAACAATATGTTTAGACTAAAAGGCATTTAATAAAAACAATAATGTTGTTTTTAAAAACAATAATGTTGTTGTTGTTCGGATGATCGCTAATAACTGTTCCACAATTTTGCTATAAGAAAAAAAAAATATATATATATATATATATATATATTGTATATCGTATTTTTCCTACTTAACTTTATATATATATATATATATATAAAGATAGTTGAACTGTACTTTTTATTTTCATGACAAACAGTACTGTTACAGTCTGGGTTTTTTCTGAAGTCCTCAAATAAAATATAAATTATTAGGGCCATATAAAGCCAGAATACATGAAAACTTCGTTTATATTTGTGGTTTTCAAAGACTTGATAACGATAATGCAAGAATGCGACATGAGAATCAATAGTATTCAATATTTAAATTCAGTATGGTGTATGTCAGTAATATCTTACAGTTCAAATTATAGTATTATGAAAGTAATAGCTTACAGCAGAAAATATAGTATCATGTGATACCTTACAATACAAAATACAATATAATATATGTCATAGCTTACAGTACACATAGAATGCAATCTATGTGTAAATAATAGCTTACAGTACAGTACGATATATGTACATAATAGCTTACAGTACAGATCGATGTATGTAAGTATTAGCTTACAGTACACAAAACAGTTTGGCTGAATATTGGATTATGTACTATAAGACTAGCAGTAAATTATTTTTGGACTAGTACTGATTCTGCATTACTGCGACTGTAAAATTTTCCTCATTTGAATAAAAACGAATAACATTGTTGTGTGCATCAGTTTAAGAAATTTATTTCTTAGTATTTCGGAATAACCCCGTATTTCTAGGAAGGGGGATTAACATTTGCTGCATTGTTTTAATAAACTCATCAAAAACTTAAAAATTCCACGTTATGATTATAAGTACTACACTGATTAAAGGTTTTTTTTAAACATTTTACCTTTTAGGTAACTACTATCAAACTATAACTACTACCTTTTACTACTATCAAAATCCACTTTATAAATTATGAGAGGAAAGTAACTTATATACAGTCGCTCTCAATAATTCGAAGTTGAAGGGACCAATGAAAAACTTCGAACTATCTAGAGTTCGAATTATCAAGAGAGTAAGAAAAAAAAAACACACATAACAACATAAAACAACATATATAAAACATAAAATATTTTTAAAAAATGCATATCATACAGTATAAATATTATACAGAAGTTAAAAGCCATGTATTTAATGAATATATTTATGTAGTAATTCTCTCGCGAACAGGACTCTTTCTCACGCCACGAAATCTCTTCCATTTTTCATTGGAAATAAAATCGTTTCGCGCCCGGTTCCCTCAGACAATGTTCCAAACAACATTGGTTCTTCAAGGCAGGGTCTAGTACATCCCGTGGCCTATTTGGGGCCACATGCTGTAAGTCACACAGATGAACCATAAATCGTTATGTCCGTCCGAAGCAAAAGACACAATCTTCGCCTGAGGAATCGGGAAACACAAAGAAGGAGTAACAGACAGATGGTCATCAAAGAGGCTACGTTACAGGTGAGACATGCAGAGAAAATTCTGCACAAAACATGTAAGCTCCAACCTGTTTGCTACAGGACTCTAGATAGTAAGTGTTTGAACTGTCGAGAATTTTGTAAGATAACTTCGAATTATTGCGTATTGTAGTCTGGCCAGCCATAGATTTTACTTCGAAATATTGAGTGTACCAAAGCGTATTGTTTTAGTTCGAAATATCAAGAGTT
Organism: Trichonephila clavata; assembly: GCA_019973975.1. NCBI lineage: Eukaryota > Metazoa > Arthropoda > Arachnida > Araneae > Nephilidae > Trichonephila > Trichonephila clavata. The sequence continues at coordinate 32,151 of BMAO01037232.1, forward strand.
TTTCTAGGGGCTGAGCTTATACTTCGAATTAGCGAGAGGTTCATATTATCGAAAGTTTGAATTAGCAAGAGTCGACTGTATATGTTTATATAAGTCAACGCCGATGTTCTACTATGTTGCTGCCATGCTTATTAGTTAATAGTATCGATTATAATTAATTCAATTGTAATCGACGTGATGTTTCTTTTTGAAATTCCTTCTATGCCTTAAATTTGTTCAAAATATTATTCAAAAATTGAGACGAAAGGAAAATAAAATTTTTTTAAATCAAAAATAGTTAATATCTATTGAGAAGGAAAATGAGATTTACGTTTAGATATAATTCAAGTTATTATTTAATGATTCTAATTAAATTTCTTAAGGAGTGATTAGAACTAACATGTCAGCCCTCCAAAAAAACCGAAATAAAATTCATGTAATTCGAAAAACATTGATTATTACTTACGATACTTTTTAAAATACTTAATCTTTTTTTTAAAAAACAAAACTATTAACTCTCGTTGTATTTCAGAATTTTTAGAGACAGTATTGGAAATAAATGAAATATTCCATTAATCGATAAAATTTAATTCGTTAATTAATTAGAATTATGAATTAAATCAAGAATATCAAAAATTCGTGAAAATTATGAGAAAAGTTATTTCTTTACCTCTTTTATTCAGCATAGATAGTGCATTAACTCAAGCAGAAAAACAATTCATCACACCAATTTATCTTCCACAATATTTAATATTTAATTATTAATTAGTAATATCGCTTGACAAAATTGCAGTTATGAACAATACAGTTTATTTATCAACATAATTATTTTCACATTGTTCCATTTCTTTCTTATTTGAATAAGAATAATGTTACTAGTCAAGCAATATAATGATTTCATGTTAAAATCAAAATTTATAGTCAACAATTATTTTAAAATCGATTTCAAGAGTCGATTTGGACTCTTTTGTCATAGACTTTTATCCCAACATTTTGGTACTAGCAAAAATAAATTATTAGAGATTAATTATTTCTATTATGCACAGTCAAATAATTAATTAAAAGGTCATAAGAAGAAGATTCATATTACTTCACTAATACGCAACACAAAATTTCTAGTTAGCTTTTAATTCTGTAATCGTTCCCTTTTTCTTTGTTTTTTCAATTTTATTAATTCTTATAAAACAAGTAATATAAAAAAAAATTTTGATCAATTTCTACTTTGAATGGATGAATAGAAAGTCTTTTATTAACGATTGAAAAGTTGAACAAGATTTATATATATATATATATATATATATAAAAAGAAAGAATAAATAATATAGAATTAAAAAAGATATATTCTCATTATCTAACAATGCAGAAAAAGTAGGAAGAACTAATAGTAGGAATTGAAACATATTCGTCAAATGCATTTAATCAAGTATTCTTATTTCTAATAAAGTAGAAATAACAACAAGATTGTTTTAAACAAGAATTCCTAAATTATTGTGCTTATTCAATAAACAAAAAAAAAGCTGAATTTATTTGTTTATTGTTTGCTAATTATGCAGTTTAAAAGTTTTATTGATTAATAAATTTCTAAATTAAAATACTTCCAAAAATTAAAAAAATAATAAAAATTCAGTATTTTTTTTACAAAATATTTAACATAATTGATATGTTAAAGTATTTTAATAAATTTGGCACATTTTTTAAAAATAACAACTTTTTTTTACTATATTAAAATAGAAAACTATATTAAAATAGAAATTTAGAACTATGAATTCGAAATTCTATTTTTATAATGTAAAGAAACATTTATACAAGTAATATAAAAAAAAAAATTAAGTCAATTCCTAATTTGAATGAATGAATAAAAAGTATTTTATTAACGTTTGAAACTTTTAACAAGATAATGTGTGTGTGTTTGTATGTTTAGAGAGAGAGAGAGAGTGAACTAAAATAGTAGGAATTGAAAAAGGAGCATTATTTGTCTGCATTGTTGTAACAATGCACACCCGATTTGGCAGAAAAACCGGTTTTCGACGCCAACTTTTGTCATTGTTTTAACAGTTACATTGTTACAACAATGGAGATGAATCTAGGAGGGCGTCGAAACCGGTAATTAATGAATTAATATTTGAAAAAATTGTATTAACATTAAGCGTTATCCACTATAAGTTTAAATTTTTTTTATTTGAACTTGATCGGGTGAATAGAAAGCATTTTATTAACGATTGAAATTTTTAACAAGATATATAAACATTTTAAAAAAGGGAGAGAGTGAGCTAAAATAGTAGGAATTGAAAAATCAAGCATCGAAACATGAAAAAAAAACATATCCAAACAAATGCTTATATTATATAAGGCTTGGTAAAAAATTATAATTATAAGTATTCTAGAAATAAAGTAAAAGAACTAAATAACTACCAAGCACACATTCTGATTTTTGGATTATTAGAAAGAAAGCAGACGCCTGGATTTAAATTTTATGAAGAAGGAAAAAAAGTAACTTGGTTTTTGAATTGATTTTTTCTTTGTAGCAAAAAATCTTTTAAGAAAAATTTCATTAAAAAATGAAAAAAGATTTCT